>JAIPMN010000778.1:0-36767 GCA_020650975.1 Apostichopus californicus | reverse complement strand
CCCCCCCCCCCCCCCCCGCCTCCTACGCCTATGGATTCATATTGTTTAAATATTCTTGAAGGAAACACAAATTCTGCAAACAGCACAGTAAAAATTTGAAATTATTAGTTTGTGGTTCATTCTGTCAGTAGCATGTGGCTGAGAGGTTAAAGGTAAACTACAATACTCCATCAAGGTCTCTTAGGAATTTTGAGACAGGTGTCAGAGTGTCACTATTTTAACTGAGAGGAATTTGTACTGTCCTGTATTACTGTAAAAGAAATTTTGCTCTTATCAGCCTTCAATTCTTCCATGTTATAACCATGAGTATAAGTATAGAGCTCTTTACCAAAGGAGAGAATACTTTTAGGTTGAGTAAGTCTGATTACCCAGGGAACACCCTCGTTGGTCAACAATAGTAACAAGTTCGAAACTACGTATGAGAGGTGAATGTTACTTTCCATAAGGCAGGGAATCATTAAGTAATATGATTTCTGGTTGAAATTCAGTAATTTTAGCCAGTTGTAGAGAGTTTTGTACGATTTGTTTTACCAAATGTCAAATGTTAATTTTCAGGACGTCCTAGAAAGCACCACTCTCTAAGAGGCCAGAAAATTAGACAGTGCGACATTGATATATGTGGGCATTTTATTTGAATACCCATGCATGAACATTTTGCACATTTCAATTGCAATTTAAATGTATGAGATCCAACCTTTGATAATTTGTGATTTTGAAATGCCAAGTTAATGCAAACATGGTGTAAAAGTTGAAAAGAAGTGGAAAAGTCACGAGGAGAATGAAAATAAAGCGAATGAACTTGATATGAAACTTTGTCGTTTTCTTGTAAGCATATCAATTTTTTTATTTAAGAATTAGTCTCAACAAATTATCAGGTGTCATTTGACTAACCAAGGAACATGAAATGTGAGGCCAGTGATTTAAACGAAGATTACATGTGTTCAATAGTCAATAGCCAACTGTTTAATTGATGTATTTCAGCCAGATGAGGTCTATCCCTGGCGGTCCTAGCCTTTGCTTGACGCCCTCTGGCCCCGCCCCATGTCAGTTTCAAACATTCTACACGTTTCCTGCATGCCCTCCCCCTTTGTTTTACTTGGACGGTAGCAAGGTCTGGCACAGTGCCAGATTAGCTGTTTACAATGGTGTATCACATTTATTTTTAAGGAGGCTTGTCAATTCACCCGGCTTAGGCGTAGACTCCGAATTCCAAGATCTCCAGCCATCCTTGTTGCCCTGTTCAATCTCCCGTCTTTTAAGACCTACTTCCTTCCCTGATGTCAGCTTGAAAAGATTACGCTACGGCGAAGATAGTTAATTTTCAAAGCGGCAAGTGTTGCCGTTTATAGGTAGACTCCATTACTGCAATATCAAAGCTTGCTTACCTGAGACAAATCGCCTATCTTTGACGAGCAGAAATTGGTTTTCTGAGCTGCGTCACTTGTCTTTTAGGTCAATTTGTACGAGGTCCAAAATGTGGTCAAACTGGTCCTCTGGAAGTTCTCTTACCAGAGTGTGGTACTCGCCGAGCTCCTCCCGCTTTTCATTTATTTCATGTACCCACAATCGGGGACATCTCTCACGGTTCCTCTTCCATAATTGATAGAGGAGCATATTTTCGTCCATTTCGTGGTCTGCCATGTTTCTCACTTATTTAACTTAGTTGCATTGAAGTTCAGCCGTACGCGCGCATACAGCTTGCTACCTAAAACACGCACTCCGTTTATATATCGCTGTAGTGTGACCTGTTCCCCGATCCGATTTATAGGAGCGATTTTATATCGGATCAGTTGCCGATCCGATATCGCTGTAGTGTGACCGGCCTTTTAGTATGATGCCTGAGTGCGGGGGAAGGCATGGATACGGTTTACCCTCGTGAATGTTATGCTGTTATTGTCAAAGCGTGTGCAAGGGGTGAGTGATAAATTGACCGATGGGTGTTGTACAAGGTAGGGATGGGTGTGGTAGGGGTAAGGAGGGGTGATGTGTGGTAGGGGAGCACGCAGACCGCATTAATATATGTGTGTTTGATAGGGGATTGAGGTTGGGGGGGTGTATGAGCCAGAACTAATATGTTCAAAATAAGTTAAATTATATTTTATTTATGATATTTTTGATGGGAAGATCAGGTTGAGGTGGGGTTGGTTTTTCAGTGAACTGTTCATTATTATACATTTTATATTTAGGTATCAATTTGTTATTGAGGTATTCTACTACTTAGGTATGTTTATCAATCACTTCATCTATTTATGTTTTAATCTAAATGCAAACTTAAAACAAAATCAAAATATTCGGCCGAGTCCGTAAAACATGAAACAATTTATTGACCCTTTCTGTCTTAAATTATTATTTTATACTTCAGTTTCTGGGAAGATTTTGAAAGATGAAATTAATTAAGCTAAGATGAACAGGAACTATTGCTGAATAGAAACTTGGAAACAGAATGTAATAAATATTATTTATTTTTTTATTAACCTACACACTCTATCCAGTAGTGTATTATTTTATTTATATTAATTGTTTGTGTTTACGATTCTGTCCTATCTTAAGCTTAAAAAATATATATTAATTTAAACCTGTATTTCCTTGTTCTTATTTAAACAATTTAATAACAAAAGCGATATTATCTCTTATTAAGACAAACAACGGTTGTAAATAATTTTAACTTGTATTTCATTATTCGTAATTAAACAGTTTAGTATTTAATAACAAAAGCTATATAATCCCTCATTAAGACATGAAACGATTTTATCTAATTTTAACTTGTATTGATTGATGTATTTATTCAGTATATGCCTTTATGTTTTACTTACGTCATGATTGGATGCTTCCACCAGGAGCTCTATGACTGACCTCTGTACAGACTCACTGGTGTTTCTGTGGATGGTCAAAACACATGAACACATCTTTGTAATAGTCTGGATGTCATCGGGCTATTGAAATAAATAAATAGTAATTATTAAATAGAATAATATTAATGTAAAATTGAGGCGTTAAAGAGACAATGAAAGTTGGTGTTAAATAACGTAGATTAATAAAATGATTAAATCAGCAGATATTTGAAATACAGTTTAAAATTAGTTAATGGTGACTGTTTGAATATGTATGTTTTACTTCCTGCACAGTGAAGCTCTCAAACTAGGTTAAATGGGTTAAAGAATATTGTTTTAAATATGTTAAAATTAATGAATGCATCTAGAAAGGTAAGATTATGTGACCTAATAATCTTAAATTATGTTGGAAAAAAAGGACGTGCAAACATTTCCCACTGAGGAAAATAATAAATTTACTATTAAATGCATTTTGAAGAATCTCTTTAATTCAAAGTACAATAACAGTATAGTGATTATTCTAATTTAATCAGATTAAAGAAAAAATACAGCAAAACAAGGATTTAAAAAAAACAGCCGGCATGATGACTTCACATGACTTTGGTCGAGGTGGAATAATGAAATTAATCAGATCCAAATAAATGTATCTATAGGTAAGAGCAAGATATTAAGGACTAGGAATGTGGAATATTGTTTTCTTTCCTGTCAGAATTATATCGTATGTCACCAGAATATTCCATACCGGGAGACAATTTATGTTTATAACTCTTAAGGATGCTGGCTTTTTATGATTATCTTTTGAACATTGATCGACCCCTCTACCCCTTCACTGTTATGCATGTTACTATAATAACACTATCACAGGGAAATGTGAAAGCAAATAACATAATTAATGATTATAATGTACTTAAAAATACCAAATATTACAAACCTTTCTCCATTGACCGGATTTTAAATCCAGATATCTGGATTCACTTGATGATATGACTGTAAAAATAATATAATATTATCAATAAATTATCTTAATAATAAATGACATATTTTATACAATACATAATATTCAATATTAATTTGTTTGACATACTTATAATGTTTACAGTCAGATGTAATGTACATGTACTAGAGGGGTCGAATATCAGTAAACTGAACCATTGAAATGATCTCTATATTAATTAATTAGTAATAAAGTACTAGAAATTAACAGTCACTAGTAATCCAACCAATAATTGCATTTTCTTTGTTATCTTATACTTCTGGCTTACTTCACGGTCATTATTTTATAGGATAACAATAATATATTAAATAACTATTAACTCAAAACACTAAAATCTTTTAGATTTCATTTTAACATATATGGGGACCTGATATAAAACTTGCTTAAGTCAGCTCAAGGAACTCCAAAGTAAAACACATGTTTAAGAAGTCCCCCCTCCCCCTTAAATCCTATCCCCATACAGCACTAGTCTGTTTGTTATATGCAAGCACTACCTCTAGATCACCATTCTAGGTTCAATCTTGCCAACAAATATCTCATGATACACCCCCCCCCCCCACACACACACACACACATACCCTCCTCATCAACACTTCCTTCTCATGTCAGAAATATGTAAAACGTTGCAATAAAAGCAATCTACTTGATCAATAATTCTTATGTAAAAATCGTACCTTTAATATTCCTTAATCTTGATTCTTCTGGTATGATGTATGGCTTGATCGATGTTGGCAGTTTACAGTTAATAAACCTTCAAAGGTAAAGAAAGCAGGGAAAGTACATATTTAATATTTATCAATTAAATGAATATGTGATGTCATCTTTGTAATAAAATAACATGGAGGTCAATGAATTTGCCTTTTCCTTTATTTTGTAAAAGAGCTGTTGACAAGTTATAAGTATCAGGCACTAGTTATGATGGCCAAACAACCCTTCCACCACCCCTCATTACCCCCTCCTATAAACATTTGGTTATTTGATATTTCTAACTATTTCTATTTCTTAATAAAATGTGCATAACTCTTGCAAATATTCTTCATTTTATAACAAATAAAAGTATTTGAAAATAAACAATAGAAGTTTTTTGTTTCCATACACTTGAAATTCTCCCCATCTTTCGTTTCAGTTTTTAAGTACAATTTTATCTCTTTAATTGTTTCTCGTAGTTTAATTTCGTTTATAAGTTCTAAGGTTATGTGTTGTTTCTATTATACTGAAATAGCACCCCCCCCCCCACCAACTCACCTAGTTACATCATAACGTGTGGAAAAGCCTAAAGATGTGCTGTACACTACACAATACCATTGCCTTATCCCCTCTTATATACCCCATACGCACACCCTCTGACTACCCCTCCTCCCTCTTCCGTCATAACCACATATTATCAGCCAATGCCTGTTACGATGTTGTTCCCTTACCATAGTTGATTGAATCTTGGTGACTTTATTCCATAGTTTATTAATCCGATCACTTCTTCCTCGCTAAGTGTGTTTCCCTTTCCTTTTTCATTGATGGATATCTTCTCTACTGATGAAAGGCTTGATAAACTAAGACCGGACTCAAGTCTGATATCTTTACCGTCAAATCCACTGAAGGACCATTCTAGGATTAGATGAGATATTGGAATCTGAAGAATAGGAAAGAAATATCACAGTTAACTTATCTTATAGTTCATCCATGATGGATAAATACACATGACGATTATCCAACGAACATGTAATAGAACACAACAATGCATAAAAAAGCTATAGAATTAGTCATTAATTTTAACACAGAATTGTCTGTGATTTCTTATTTTTCGTTTTTCATAATATTAGAAACTTTAATTCATTGAAATTATTTTAAAAAAAAAGTAAAACAAGAAGAGTGGTGACTTGTTCAAACTTGCTTGCCAAACGTACCAGTAAAACAAAAACCTGATATAATGATGATGTTATTAAAAGTAAAATTCGTTAAGCTGACGAAATTCAGATAAAAGTAAAAAGCAATATCATAAATATTTATATTTGGTCTGTGATATTATATTTATATAATCTATGCTATTGTTTTATTCCTGTCATTCAGTGCATTAATTTCTACAGCCACACTAGCGGAGATTAGACAACGTTCCTGCCGCGAGTGGCCCACTACAAAGGAGTTTCCTTCCCGGGAGATACAGCACATCTCGACACGTGTTTATTGATCGTATAGGCCTATATCCTACTTGCAATCAATTTCATAAAACTAAAGATGAAACCATAAGGCCGATTGCCAGCCCGATTTAAAATAACAAAAGCAGTTGGCCTACAAACGAAGCCGCCGTTATATAATATTATAAATTAGATTCATAGACTTCATTTTGAGTTAAACTTTCCCATTCAATATGTTTTTTTCCAATTTTGATACCGTTTTCCTGTAATCTTTATATCTCTCACATTTGACGCACTGTAAGGCTAGATCGGTTAGAAACATCCAGTCTTACTGCTACCAACATTACCCTATTTGTCTATTGATAAGATTCCAGCCCTAACCCTATATAATTTATTTAGAATAAAGTTGGAAACAATAACTTAATCCCCACCCCCCTCACCGCCTAGGCCTAATATCTATTATTTCTAAGCTACTACTTTTCCTGTGGAACAACAATCTTTTACTAGCCGTAGCTAACGGTTAAACTTTCTAACGTTATATTCCAACGACCAACAAGTTGATAGCGAAACATTTGACATCAAAACTGTAACCCGGACTATTGACACTGTCCGGTGTATTATAACTAGTATCATGTAACGTGATTAAGACGTTCGCGTAGGAAATGTATTATCACAAACTTGTTGCTTTTTCTTATTTTCCTTGAAAAGCTAACGTATTTGTTGTAACTATATTTTTTAAAACATATTTAAATAGCGATTACTGGCCTGCTAATACATATGTAATGATGTCAAATCAAACAGAAATAACAAAGATTCATTACTTTATTGAGCTCGACAAAAGCTAGTATTTTGTTCGGCTATGTAGGCCAGACGTTGTCTAACTTGAACACATTGATAGACGTTTACCAACGGATGACTGAATGTCTGTTTGAATACAGCGATTAAAAATACTTCTTGTGCGATCAAACAAGCTCATTTTGTAGATCTATCTTCTGGTTTATCATCTAACTGTTCCATGTAATTTCTACTCTGCTGACGTTTCCAAAATCTGTTTAACTTCTTTTGGCTTATAATTTCAAAAAGAACAAACGAAGCCTTAGTACTAGGACTAGCCTAGTACTAATCGGCAGAGTCATTTTAAACAGACAAGGTTACAAAAAGAAGTAATAGGCCTACCCTTCAAATTCATCCAACGACCAATCCTACATAAAGAAGTCAAAATATATCAAACATGCCTAGGCCTATAATTGTTGACTTTAAATAGTCCTATAATTACCGTAAGTCAATATAATAACAGCAGCAAACCATACGCGGTGTAAGTCCATTAGCAGCCACACAGTACAATGATGAACACGTATGTATGTACGTGTAACTAGTAACGAACTGAATCTCTACACAGTCACCCGCCCTGCGGGAATATATACGTACGTCTACGTGCGCAGATGATCAACGTTCACTGTAAGGCTTTGAGAACAGGTATTTTGTTGTTTGAGTGTACTGGTGAAAGGAAGCTTCCAAATATTTTAAATTGTTTAGGCCTTTGCTATTCTTCTTCAAACGTTCCTTCTACTATACCAAATTACATGAAACTTGTGTCAATTATTTAATGAGCCAATATTAGTTGGACAAACCAAATACATGTCCTTTTTCATCCATAAATAAAGAAGGTAAATGGTACTTTCGTAAATATGCATATTTAAATTGGAATATATCGATGGGTTGTGCAGAATGGAGGGCGCACTTCCTAAACAAATGTTACAGGGATCGAGGGTGTTGGGTCAAGACTAGAGATATAGGAACGATTACCTTTATGATAGATATATTTTTCCTCTCGGTCTGCAGGGTTCCAACTCTTTTTCTAATTAATGTTATTTTTAAAACGTTTGGAGATAAATGAACGGTCCTATCGTGTTCGTTTCATTGTCTACCATACATTATTGACAGTGTTATCACTTAGGTTAATGCTAATATTTCTTAGGCAAAGGATGACGTCACTTTGTCATATCAAGGTGTATATTCTTTGTGTGTCGTGGGGTGTTAACTAGTAAAACAGTTATACTCTGGGCTGAGTATAACGGGAAATGTGATTACAATTGTGTTAATCAATACTTGCTCAGACACTGACACTTGGTGAATAAATAACATTTCATCATCTCGGTCAGATTAGTTGCCTTAGATGAAGTATGATATCCGTTGCTTGTAATGGACACGTGATACTGCAATGTACCGTTATAAGAATGGTAACTTGAAGTAGCAATATTTCTATGGCTGTGTTAAAATATAAGTGACTTACGTTGTGACTTGATGCAATATCAAGAAGCAATATCGTAGACATCTGGAGTGGTTTAGAATCAGTTTTCCTTAAATACACAATACTCGAACACAGAACTCGTAAACTGTTTTGACCCTTAGTCTGGAAATGAAAATACAAGCGTCTTGAAATGTATAATGTAGAACGAATTATAATGAAGTTAGAATATGTTAATATTGCTCCCTCGAGTATCACTATTTCACATAATTTGAACCGCAGATGAAATATGTGAGGAGGTACTGATAATCCCTCATCCCGCCAATACTGTATGATTCAATTAGAAACTGAAATGAAATTAATGCTTTGACTTTCTTCTTTTCATAACACCATATAGACTCTGCTCTCTGTTACGAATTTGATATTTAGCAAGGGGTGGTGGGGGGGGGGGGGAGGTGGGCAAATGTTATGTCCGCTCTGTGTAGGAGTCCAAAGCGAGAGAGATACCCTCCCCTTGAGAAAACTTTTGTTTAGGGGGATGATATTCAAACTGGTGCTACCACCAGTCACGGAACTTAATTTAAATTAACGATTGTATTTATATGACTCCTATTGGCACCACATGTGCTCTATACCCTATATGTTACGTATTGAAGTTTCAGAGCTGGAGGGGAGACATGGGCAGGGTAAGGGACAATGAATTATGTTAATAATTGTTTAGTGGTAGAGTCTGACGGGAGAGGTGTCCCCTCTTTCTTTCAGAAATGATGTTTTGGATACATTGCTTAGATGCACACATTTGCTGTTATTTTTTATCATTTTACAAGTTTGAATACGACTTCGTGTGCGTGTGGCGTAACATACACTTCGAGAAGGTCGAGATACTTGTTCCGATTCGCCTAGGGGCTACAGACGTATGTATGTCAAACATATAACAACAAAAAAGAATTCATCATAGTACATGTTGGTAGATGTACACAGGTGCATATTATATCTATTATGATGCAGGTGAAGATGTTATGTTATGAAATTTCAATCATTCACTCATACTTATTCAAGTTAACATGTTCAGCAAATATCGTTACATATTTGGAAGGGCTTACGGGAAGCAGATCAAACAGTGCTAATGTTGGGGATTGGAAGGGATTAGTGGGCTTAGCTGCCCAACACCTTTGCTGCCCTGCGCCTGCGGATTAGCCGATGCCTGCGCTGCCCTGCGCCTGCGGATTAGCCGATGCCTGCGCTGCCCGGCACCTGCGGATTGCCCGACGCATGCGCATTGCCCAACACCTCCGCTGCCCGAGACCTGTGAAGTACCCAAGACCTATGCAGTGCCCGACCCCTGCGCTGCGCGATTATTGGGCTGCTACAGTCGTGGATGGTGCCCGCCCCTAGCGCGGCGATGTTTTTTATATGTACAGTTTATTAAATAGTTAAAAACGAGATGAGAATTTCATGTCTATTAAACCTTGCACTTTCAATGTCTGCTGTCCGGTTTTGAGTATTGTTTTGTACCATCCCCCTCTTCTTACCTTCCCCGGCACTTCGGTTGGTTCCGTTGGCAGCGTTACCCTATATTAACCTACCACAGAAATGCATTCGTTAGATTCCAATTTTTATTGATTCCAGCCTTACTTTGGCTCAGTATTGTGTTCACTCAATGTTACCAACAGAAGGGGAGAAAGGGGGACGTAACGGGGAACGCCTCAGTCTTGCTTTACCGCAGCCAACTGGGGGAGGAGAGGACTTGATTTGAGAAAATGGCCTATGACCCCTCTCTGGCGCCGGGACTGGTATCCAGCATCACATGTAAAAAACGGTGTGATTTTTTAACGTGCCAACAATTTTCCCGTCCCCGTTTTATGTACAAAAATATCCAAAGGGGGAGGGAGCTTTTCGAATTATCATAATTCATAGAAAATGTTGGTTATCATCCATAAAAAAAAAACTTTTTTAATTATGCAGCTAGCATTGTTTAAATGTTCTAGTGGGTAGGAAAGCTTCCGATTTTGACAAGCGTGCGATTGATGAAACCGTACGCATGTGTGCACGTCTTCAATGTGGTTACTTTATATGTCAGTTACGGCATTTTATGTTATGTGTCTTTCCAACAAACATGCTTTTTGTAATTGAAATCAAATTCATTTAGCATATTATTTTGTAAGTTTTATTTTGGCTATTTCCATGACAATCATATACTTCACTAGCCCGTGAATTCCGCACAACTTACAATGTGCTATTGTACCGTCTGACAAGGTTGATGGTAATTGGATGATCTGTCATGGATTTATCAGGGTTTAAATATTTCTCGCTAAACTAATGAAAAACGTACTATACGGACATTGTTGCACTCAAGAGAGTGATAAGTTACAAAACAAAGCACATCTTTATCTACATTTTTACAGACAAGATGTTCCATGCAAGCCAATTGATGATGTACCAAATTACAAAACTTTAAACCGACGGAAAATATGGAAACAGTTACTGCGAGAGATATTGTTTTTGATGATATGAAATGATATAGGGATCAAGCCTGTGATTCCGTTGTTCGGAGTCGTATAATCACTACCAACCGTTATTATTAATATAATGTCCAATTACAAACACTTCTCGTTGCATCAGTACTGAAAACATCATATTAGAAATAGTAGCATAAGTTTTCGAAAGAATGGACTAAGTCTAGCACAATCAGCTCATGTTTTAAATATTGATATTCTACATAAGCTTTAAAGCATTTGTATCAAGCTAAACATTTCAATTTACTCACGTCAGAAGTGAAAGATTCCTTTGAACCGAGGTCCAGTTTTCCAAAGTAAAGATCTGTTGGAAATAAGTAATCCCAAAGTTGACAGAAGATCGAAATAAATTATAAGAAAGTGTAAACGTTTCTGTTAGCATAACGTATTAAAACTCTTGATGGTTTATTGGCTACTTCATTAACTCATGTTGTATTAGTTCATTTTTAGGGATGTTTCAAGTGTATCGTTAGATTGCTGGTACGGCAATTATACATCGTATTCATTTCAAACGTTGAAGGTGATAAATATGCATATAGTTGATATTGTACATGAAGTGTTCATCAGAATCATACACTTACCCTCTGGTTCCTGTATAGACTGGTCATCACCTGTACATCGTTTCCCTGTATGAAGCTCGAACAATGTTTGCACATTTTTCTGTATCCCATGGAGGTTAAGCGCTTTCAAAGCACGCAGAAGAGTCGTGATATCTGTTTCTGTGATTTGCCCTCTCTCCTCCATATAGCGAATCATAAGGTGATAACGACTATCCTTACTTTGCAGCAAATCGATTTTCGCGGGCGGATAATGAAAGAAGGTTGCAAGTTGCAAAATATTCTCTTCAGTTAAGATATCAGCTAACTTAGCTTTGAACATACCAAAACCTGGTAAAACAATTCAAAAAAAAAAAAAATTATCCACTGGTCATATATTCCGGATCAGGTGTAAGGGGCTTTATAACTAATCCACGAATGATATAATCCAGATGTATTGTATTTAAGTGAGATACTTATTAGTCCACGAACCATGTAGTCCAGATCCGATCTAAGACAATGGTATAACTAACCATATGTAGGCCAAAAATGAAGAAACCGACAGACTAAACAGTTCGGATCTGGGCAGATGGTATACCTGTCTAGGACATTGTATTTAGTCAGGATGTTAGTGAATGTTAAACGGAACACATGGAACATGCATTCCAGATGTTAGTGAGCATCTTGTGTAAGGCGGTGTAGTTTGACCGCATATCAGTAAAGCCGAAAAACATATCCCCCCCCCCCCCCAAAAAAAAAAAAAAAAACACGGCACAATTCAGAGACATCTACCCATAGAGCTAAGTGTAAATTTATGACCCACCGATGTATCCCAAAGTGACATAGACTGATTTTTCATATTTTAAACTGAGCTGTTTTTATTTTGCTTATGTCAAATTTCCAATGGCTATTCAATACAGCGACAATTAAAAAGTGACAATTGTACCTGTAGAATTCTTCATTGCTGTTTCTTCCACATGCTTGGCAGCCATCGTACCTATGGAAGTGTTTATAATATAGCGTTTTTTATTTACTTCAAATAAGATATATAGCAGTAAAATTAGAAATATACCTATCATGGTTGTATATCATTTTTAAACTGCTGTGTTAGTTCAGTGGAAAATTTACGGCCTCCAAACGACAAAATGTGTATAATCAGTAAGTACGAAATAATTAAATATCAGCGTATTATCCAAGCAGAATGAAGTAACATATCACAGGAAATGTATTTCATCAAAATGGTTCCGTAAGTCTGATGAAGTTGAGGGGACGAAACTGGTTTCAAAAACTTCAAATTGAGCACATTATGTTGCTGCTGCGTTTTCTAACAGTTCCAGAAGAATAACGAATTAGCAATGATTAATCGTTTTACAATTAATTTTCACAAACGAGTCACGAGAAAGCAGTTTTGTATATTTAAATATTCCAACACACGTCACTCTAGCTCACTTTGCTGAAATCGAGCCGACTGCCCAGACATATGTTTCTATAGTTGGTCAACACGTACTTTCTTGAATCTGTTAACCTCACACAGAACAAATGATATTCCCGAATGAACAACTGATTTATTTTCATCATGATCATGATCATCATCATCATCATGATCATGATCATCATCATGATCATCATCATGATCATCATCATCATGATCATCATCATCATCATCATCATCATCATCATCATCATCATCATCATCGTCGTCGTCGTCGTCGTCGTCGTCGTCGTCGTCGTCGTCGTCGTCGCCGTCGTCGTCGTCGTCGTCGTCGTCGTCGTCATCATCATCATCATCATCATCATCATCATCATCATCATCATCATGAAATGGCTGGCTATGTAGCTATGTAGCACAGTAAGCTGCTATACATCTTAATACGGAGGAGTATAAAGACCATTCACGTTAGGGTACATAAGGGGTAATAACCTAAAGTGTGTGAATTTGCCGGCGTGTCTGTGTGTTTGCGGGAAGCAACATCATGAACATATTGAAGGTCACTTTGTCAAGTTGTATATGTGCTATCATATGACAATGTAGGACAAAGAAATGTCTTTATTTTAACGAAGAAACAAAATATAACCAGTTTGCAATAATTTGATTGTTATAACTAATGGTGACACAACATATCTTTGTCACTTTCTTTCCGATCGACTAGATTGTTTTACTTGATGACATGCTAAATGGGTTTTATTGACAAATCGCACCTATTCTTTTTCAATGTGTGCAACATACATGTATATTAGTTAACGAGTAATGAACAATATTTGTTATTTCACCAAAATAGCTAATGTATATACATCTTGCCTAAAGATGCAATGTGAATTAAACGGTTAAAAGATAACCTGTTAAACGGTTGAAAACGGTCGTCACCACACATTTATTCTTAGGCTGACGAGTAGAAGCCAGTTCTGTTTTTTTTTTGGCAATGTAATGTTAACATATGTAGTTGACAATCAGCGTAATATACACACACGTTGATTTATATAACCTTGCGTTCCATAACAATCACTTTATGTTGACCAAGTTGGATAAAGAAAACCATACGATTTTGATGTTTGGGGAATATTCTCTATTGGCTAACGACATTTGCTTTTCTGTTGAGACTATCCGAAATATACTTTTTTTGGAAAGGCAATGCATTTTGCGTTGCCGGATAGATAACTGAATAAATTCATAGAAAAAGTAGGCTGCTAAATGAAAGTATCTTATAGCAGGATCTAGTAGATGTGGACAAAAACCGCACCGCCAGACCAATCATAACAGTATACGACATAGCATTAAAGATAACTTATCCATATGTGTGGTTCGTTTATTAAATACAGTTTCTATATAACATTAACTGCTTCACTTACCAGTTCAATACTTCTGCCAGATACTTTCGATAATACAGATGATCAACACTTCTCGCAAAAGCGATTGAATCTTTATGCGGATGGATATATAGAAATAAAGGAATGGCGTCAACCTGCGTTGAGAAATACAGAAAATGGCGTCAACCTGCTTTTGTGTACAACCAACACGTAGCTCTAATGGCATTTAACAATTTCACTAAATGTTTAACACACTTGGTGTTAAAGCATCCACGTTATTTCATTTTGCGTTTTAAATGACAGTTACTGTGGATACGGTATGTCATTAGCAGGGCGCTTCACCAAGGTTGTTTATGATAAATATCAGAGATGTATAATAGAAGAAAAGGAACATGAGAGTTGGGAAAGGGGATAAATATATACAACGGTATAAGTCATGAGAGCTTCAGTTTTGATATTTACTTTCCTTAGGAAGAGAATATTGTTATTGCTGAGTGTGTATCAGACTACTATTTCTTCTACGAGGAAATAGAGGTTTGTGATTCGTATGTGTCTAACATAAAACTTCATATGTAGATTAGTGGAATTTAGCAAATTACACACCACTGTAAAGATTAATGAACCATACATTCGCTGTATGAAATGAATACACACATACGTTTGTAGAATTGTGTACGGATTGCTGTATTGTTAAAACAAGAACAGCAACGCTACAGAAAGTTAAGTACCCTTATGTTTGCAAAGTTTGTTTTGTTATTGTGCATAAGACATACGCGAGATGCGAGTTGTCAATTCCTGTAATTCCATCTCATTTACCCCTTGCCTTATGCTCCTTCTCACCAGCCATAGCTTGTTACAATGGAAAACATTTCTTTTGCAAACAAAATACATAAGCCAAAAGATTTATTTATTTGTTTTTTTATTCTCTCAATTAGGACCAAATATACGGATGTTAGTAATAACTCTTACATACCGCTGGAATCTTCCGTTTAACTAGTTTTGACTATTGAATACAAAATAATCGTGGCCCGAACCGCATTTAAATGTTCCCCACTATAGTGACATATTTAACGGCCTATATGGCTATATTGTCACCAGCATCGATTATGGTCGTATCCCAGTATTTGGTATAATCGTGCCTTCTCATAAATTAAAACTATATTTAACATGCGGATGTGCCAGTAATGTACCAGCACATGTTTTTTGGTCACAGGTACTTAGGTATAACATGCAAAATGAGTAAGGTCAAGAGTTTCTACTTAATGCAAATTAAGCCTCGACTCTGAACATTAATTGAAAATACATTATTTGAGAGGTCGGCTAAATCGAAATGTAACGGTTTTCACGAAAGCTTTAAACTACAAATACAGCGACTGTCTGTATTTTGGCAGAAATGATTGCCCCCACGTCTGATTTACTGGTTCGACGGCACTGCAGATCACTTACGGCAACTAAACACAACACAGAGTAGTTCAGTATCCAGCCCGCCCTGCTTATTCTTAAATGAGAGAATCTGATGAAAAATACTATGTTTTAATATCGTACTAATGTATACGTATTATACCGTAATGTCTTTGACAAAATGAAAGGGATAGTAATGGAAGAGTTTACCTTCACAGTATAATTTCTATGTAATTATATGCATAATATAGGTGTTGCTTTTCTATCTTCAAATCAATACACAGGTCTTTTTTTCGTGATTCTACATCAGCTATTCCGGTAATTGGTAGCTAGCTACATTCACACACAAACACCAGTATCAAACACTCTCAATATACTCCATTCAAACATTCGCCTCCTGGCCAAGTCGCACATCCAATGTCTTAACAATCTGAACCTATTGCTCCCTGTTAGTTTCATAGAAAGATGGAGACGTCTGAACAACACCTCTTTCGTCTGAAACGCTTATCTTTGTTTCAAACTAAAGAACAAAGAGAAAAAAAACTATGGTGTCTTGTAATGCTTACATCATGTTGAAAACCACAATATATGTACATACTTACTATTCCCTGGGCAAATCCTTCCTTCTGTATGCTAACGAACTTTGTCATTGGTCAAGAGTTAAATTTTAAAATCGTGTTATCTTTCAAAGATTTGTCTTCCTGCGCCCCGTCAAACGACATCAGTGTTTAATGCACATATCTATCTATTCAAAGGTCGTAGAAGCCAGACATTTCTAGCATATATACTTACTCGTTCTCGTTAATTTGTACTCGCACTCAAACTCTAAGATGTACAATACTACAATATGAAGTACACGTACCCTTGCCACGAAGCTTGTACTCGTCCTGGTACGCACCAATGGGCATTGCACTTGTATTTGTAATAATGATGTTAGAATCGCACTGCAAGCCAGGTCTAGAAATATCAGGCGGCTAGCCAACGTCATTTGCATGAAGAATCAAATCAATTTATTGAGCCCGTATTAGTTGTAAGAAATTTAATTTTATACTTGAATCGTTACGAATTTAAATGAAATCGTTTTGACTATACCATACCAATAGGTACTTATACATTGTAGAACATAACCGGACACTCATTTAACATTATATAGTATATCATGGATATCTTACTTATTGTATTGAATTCAGTCGAATAAATGTCGTATACTCTTTGTTTCGTGTTACCAGCACATGTACAGGCAGTGGCGTAGCAGGGAGGAAGGGGGGGCGATAGCCCCCCCAATGAAAGCTTGTCGCCCCCCAATCGCCCCCCACTGGGATTTTGGGTGTCGAAAAAATATTACATGTGCGAAAAATATATCATTGATCTGAATGGTTTCGAATCTCCATGATGACCACTCATGAACGACCCTTCGACCGCGGACCGGCAGTAGGCTATAGTTGCTGAAAAACCGGACGTGATATAGCGCATAGGCCGGGTTTTCACTTCTGGGACGTACCCTGATGCTCTTAAAACCGCTAAAAAAACAAATTTTCAAGAAAGGAGAACATACTATCGCTGATTATCAGTCTATCACCCTAATAATGTTTCAGACGCAATCTTTGATCATGTCAGTTTGACATATAGTTCGGTCATTCAGTATGTTTCTTGGCTGAAAGCCCAGTCAATTTTTAGCTAAAAAGGGCTCCTAGATCATCGGAAATGACACTTCCCAAGCCTTGTAAGCAAGGGCGTCAATCTGATTTGAAACGTGGGGAGGGGGGGGGGACGTAATCAATTCGAGTATTCCGGCCGCAAGTACTATCTAAGCGGAGCGCCACTATCGGTTGGCGCGCAGCGTAGCAAGAAAATTTCAGATTTCAATAGTTGCCAGATCGCTGGAGATGGCACTTGCCAGGCTGGATAGCAGCCATCTACTTGCGTGATTTCGGGAGAAAATTACAAATTCGTCAATCAGGAAATCTGCAATAAAGTTCATGTGGCCTTAATTTTTGGCGGATTATTTCTGTTATCAGTGATTCCAATTGACATCAACATTAGAAACCAGTGCAAGTTGACAAATGATGCGGCGAACTGGAAACCCCAGCCCCACTTTGCCCTATGTTTCAGGATAGAATACCCCTCATTTGTTCAAACCCATGGCAACTAACAATCTGTGAATACATTTACTTCGAAATGGGCACATTAAATTGCACCAAGCCGGTCAAGGAATGACCCCAGGGCCTCAGATATAGGCCTATAGGAACGATGCCCCAAAATGTCAAAATGTTCCGATGATCTAGGAGGCCTTTTTAGCTAAAAATTTCGGTACGCTGCGCGCCAACCCATGGTGGCGCTCCGCTTAGGTAGTAACAAGACGCCCCCACTGAAAAAATCCTGGCTACGCCGCTGTGCATAGGGCTTCCATTAAACACGCTTTATGCCATACAGAAGCACTTACCAAAGCGCCAAGGGTCAATGATTACTTATTTAATACTATTGAAATTATAACTAAGTTCATTCGAAACGTATTGAGAAGCGGAGAGGTTCGAAAAAATAATGTATTAAATTGATTTAAAGTAATGTGTTACTAAAATATAGATTTGTTTCCACAATTTAATCAACAAGGAATTTCGTTTCATGTGGCAGGGAATTGCATTTCAGTAGTCACAATATTAAAAGAAACTGATAGGAAATGTCAATATCCCCTAGTGATGAATGAGTTAGTTCATATTGATGGGAACCATCGACGTAGCTTTTGCATATTAGATACAGTTCATACAAGCCGCAGTCACACATCAGTACTTACCAAACAATATTGCACAGCCTGTATAAGAATCATCTACGACCTTACACTATAGTAATACGTTATTCCACACAGATCTCAAACTGAAACTTGAAAGGAATCAACAGACGACAATGGAACGCCACACATCAGTAGTCACTATTTACTAGTATAGTTTGGTCTCACACGAGGACAATTCACCGACACACACCAGCAGTTACCAAACAATTATGCACAACACTTTGTAAGAATCAACTGCGGCCTATAGACTATAGTAAATACGTTATTCTACACAGATCTCATACTGAAATTGATAGGAATCTAAAAGGACGTTAAACAATCCAGCGAAGGTTATCGATTTTAGTTTTGTATTTAATAACAAAATAGATATTCTGGTTCTCGACAATGGTAACAGAAAAAAATATACAGGATAAAAGATATTTCACACTGTTAGTTGAAAACACCATCTTGTTCCCAAGTGAAATATGGGATGGTTGAATGCAGCCTGCTTGGGGTGGTTTCATACCAAGTCGGTCTTATATCGAGCCTTTCTCAAACTCATACGAATGGTGTATGTACTTAATTATTGGTAATACGATGTCGTTAATGGAGCTTGGTTAACACATTGCAGATTTAACATTACGATAACTATCACGGTACCATTGTAACATGTAGGCATTCCTAGCGTTATTTTCTTTACACTGTGCTTTGTTATTATAAAAATAGACACAGATATAAAACTTCGTAATCTCATTTGTTTTCTTTTCATGTTTCGCTATTATTATAACTTTTATTTTCTTAGCCTCTTACCTGTTTTCAATCTTTCCTATGTATGCAACCACGAGGTAAAACAAATTAGAACCGATTCCAGTTTGACGGTTAACCGGTTAAGTATTGTATTGTAAACCGGTTTCTTCTTGCTGATGCTCATATGTCATTAATGTGATCAATAATCGCCTTGAAAACGTTTCTTGTTTACTTTTCGTACACTACAGGACTGTGTGACATGTTGGAGATCTATTTGATGATCTATGTAATGTATCCAACATTAACAGTGCTGTATACAGTACTTTATTTATTAAACAATTCTCAACGAAAATTACAAACGTTTGTGTATTTTTCACGTCGCGATGTCATCTTCTGATTAAAATGGTTAGTTGATGACGTCACAATGATAACAGACGATGATTGTTATACTTGGATAATTTTTAATTCTATGTATAGAGGATATGTCACGTGACTGAGGTACAATTATAACCTAGCACACAGGTTAAATTCGTTTAAATTTAGTATTTTAGACTCCTCAGTCTGTACAGATAGACATATACCTGTTTCACAAAAGGCAACTTTCTTTTCTTATATTCACAACTAACTACAATGTAATGTAAGAGACATTATTTGAGGCAGTTTATAGTACAGAACTATGTAGTGTGTGGCGGAATTTGAAACGTCACAAATGATGATTGCAGCTTTAACTGATTAATGTTTTTGCAGGATTTACTGTTTAATTTGTTTGCAGCTTTAACTGTATAATGTTTTGCATCTTTAACTGTATAATGCTTTGGCAGATTTAACTGATATGTGTTTGAACTAATTACTGTATACAATTGGATGGATTATATTAACCTAAACGGTTAGAAAGAGATGTGGTAATAAAGTTGGTACTATATATTCTGGCAATGTATCAACATTTCTTCAACAAACTATATCTAGCTGATATTTATCTGTCAACACCACACATACATAACTAATGAGATGATGTGCCTATATAAACACTAGCAAACCACTATACACTTTCATACACGTCATGCTTAGCTACTAAGATGACCAACATATAAACCAATTATGATATTAATTCAACATGGTTCCTGAGATAGTGTTCCCAAGCTAAAGACCACATACCCATACACACATCAAACTGACTTGACATGATCACTCTGCCAAGCAATCTAAGGTGCATACATGTTGTGAAATGATAGGATATTGCACAAGCATTATTTTATATTTGTTTTATATTTTTTTCAATTTTTTTAAATATCAGCAAGAGAAAATATTACTCTCAAATTCCCCTCCCCCCGCCCCCTACTCCCCCAACTAGTCCTTTTCAGCGTGGAGGGATACTGCAAATTGGTTTTTATTTGAAAGTTGTTGTTGCAAGTTTAAAACAGCTTTTGCAGGTTTTTTTTTTTTTGCCGTTTTCCAACCCTTTTGACATGTCCATCGAGTTGTTAACATGTGTTTCCCTGCCATACGCATTTATCGGTGAGTAATTAATGACTTGTGCAGATACTGAGTAGAGTGTCTTCGACTAATTCCTCATATAAACTTAATCGCATACAGTTCCCCAAATGCACTAGTTTGAATTAAACCAATCAGTGAATAGCTAACAAGCTTTTCATGAGCCGTTGAAAAAAAATTTGCGTTGTTATCACAGCTATACACAATGTACACAAATAAATTAACGTGTTGGAGTACCTATTGGTGTACTGGGTTGCTTACGACGCCAGCAAAGTGAAAATAATTACCTCATTATTAAATGAAGTTCATATAATTCAAATATTCATGTTATGGGCGGGGTTTATTGTGATCCTAACGGAAAGAAATATCTTCGAAGAAAAAACGTTCAAAGTTGTAAAATATTTGACTTTTATACCACCATTTGAAGTTACAAATAAGCTATTTTTCTATGTCGTTATGGCATCGTGGGGTCAATGAGGTTGAGAAATTCATAGACAAGGACGCACAAAGCTGCTTTAAGATTTATATAAGTAGACCTCGATTACTCTCCTGATACCAAACACAAGATGAACAGTTTTTAGCGTTTGGTTTAACTGTGTAACAAATCTATAAATAAACATAATTAGCGTGACAGTCATTTATAGTTTAATATCTAATACAAGATGCCAATCATGGCATTTCCACACAAATACCTTTACTAGACCGTTTACTGGCCATTATGTAAAAATCGAAAGCCTCCATCTTTTTAGCTTCTCCTCAACTGAGTGAGAACGACGAATGCAATGGCTATTTGTATCCCATCACCGTGGTGGGGATCCATAGGCCATATAGACTACAATACTATCAGTTAGTTCTTCTTCTCTAGCACCGTTTTTCTTTCGTTTTTGTTCTATCCCTCTTACGCCCATTGGTGAAAAGCTCGGATTTTTTTCTGGTTTGGGACTAAGTATCGAATTCAGACTTACGTCTGTTCCTAACCACACCCTGATTTTAAATTCCTGATACAATTTATATATATATATATATAGATACAACAATAAACCTCGTAAAAGTCGATTAAAAAATCGACTAGTCTATAACCAGAGTGATAGCACATCGGTGGCAAAAATCATCTATGGAAGTGTGCACTATAGGGTGTAAGCAATGGTGCTCAGTGTGGATTAAGGTAGTTCAGTGTAGGGAACATGTCCAGTAATTAAGAAGACCTACCTATGTAGATCTGGATCTACAGCTTGCAGAAACCTAACCTAGCACAATAACTTTATTCGCGTTAAAGAAACGTTGATTCCGGCATATTGCAATGTAAAGCATCTGGCGTACGAAGACACGGTATTTTCACAAACTAAATAGTAGTCGGGTCAGTTCCGTTTATGCAGAAAATACTTTAAACTTGAACAATTGAAACCACTCATGCGAGTTTGTTGCCATAAAGGGATAATATTAGTAATATTAGACACGATGACGTCGGACGGAATAATTGTAACTTGGCAACAGTTACGGAGTTTAAGCAAATTTATAATGGTTTTGGTGTAGGCCTAATCATATATTTTCCATGAAAAGTAGATTTTTTGTTCAAGGCATATTCCACGATATTTTTGTATTTATGTTTTCTTAATGGGAGGGGATTAGGGTACAAGTCTTCTGTCTAGCTATCCCCACCTTCTTTAAGTCCGTCAATGATTAGTGCAACATATTAACTACATATATTGTGTTAAGTGTATGTAGTTAACATTAACAACATTACATAACACTGGTAAGTTCAAGCTCAACTGATACGGATAATTACAGAAAATAGAAAATCACACTCAGAAAATACCCTCCAAAAACGGAACAAAGGGGCAAATATATATTTTTTTATTAGAGTTTAGAAGGTTTGTTTTAGGGGGAGGGTTGCGAGGGGGATGGGGAGCTTCATTCTCTGTATGTGATCAGGTCTTGCATTATCCCCACCTTCCTTAATGCCTTCATTGGTTAGTACAATATATTAACCTTCTATACTTTACAGGTAATTGTACCAGTACAGGTTTGTCTAGTTGTTTCACCAAATAAAATTCACGTGACCTATATACAGTGTGTGGAGGATGGGAGGGGGTAGGGGCGGGGTAGGGTAGGGGAGACCTGTGATACATTATTTTCCCTAATTTCCTAGAAACGATCTTTTACGCAATGGGAATGTGAACGGGATATGTGTAGAACAACAAATTATGAAATTAGCACTTGTACCAGTACAGGTTTGACTAGTTGTTGATAGGTGTATTACCAATGTACGTGAACTATATACTGCACGATGAGGGGAGGGCGTGGGGGTTACGTTAGCTCTCGTAGGGACCTGGGACACGTTATTTTCCCCACGTTCCTAGACATAATCACTAGAATTACCTACATCTGATGTAAATGCATTGTGAATATTAACGCCATTTAACGGCGATGTCAATATTTATCAAGGCATTGTGAATAATTAAGTGAAGGGGTTATGCTACGTTCAAGAAATAACCAGTTAAAATTGATACCGCGTGTTCATAATCACATGGATCGGAGCAAATGCATTTGAGTCCAAGGCATTGGCTGTAAACAATATAAATAATGCAACTCTGTGTGAATGGTATTAAAGTATAAATACATCAATACCAGTAGGCTTACAATATACCAAAGTGTTGAAGGAAGTAATATCCAACTAACCAGAGCATCTAAAATGATATTTAGTATTTATCATCTTCTACAGAAAATGTAATGCTCTCATGAAATGAACTAACATGTTCAAAGAATGAATGAGGAATCTTCACGATGTGGCCCCCAAAAAAATATACATCGTCAATGTATGTATAATAATGTTACGGCTTAAGTGGAGAAGCGGCGTCGGATACCACATTCACTTAATTAGACTGGGCATATCTAGGGCCGACAAATTGGACAGTGCGGACTTCTTAACATAACAACAACCGGTTGCTTTAACTACTAACATTATTCATTCTGTACATATATATAGCGTTTTAAGTTTGATTAATCATTCGCGATTTGGGATCTACTCATCCTACAGTTAGGTAGTATTGGTAGAATTGTCTTTATAGGCGATTTTGCGACAATCCTCAAGTTATTTGGCACGACTCAAAGTTAGTACCCATTTTTTTTGTCAGTTGGTAGCGGGATTTTGCCAGACTTCCAAATCTTGCGACCGTCTATAACCGTAGCTAGCTCTCATGCATTCTGATCATGGTTTATGTGGGTTAGGGATCTGGTGGGAAGGTGCTGGCTCAGTCTTATTGTAAGCTCTATGGTGAAGGGTTTCTCTGTTTGCCGATCGCTGGATTAATTCATTGACTGTTATTTTCTCACTTTTCCAATGACTTTGCTGGGTATGCACTCTTACACAAACCCTTTGATCAAACTTTGTGATATATGCTAAGGTTTAATATTGGCTGATACATCTTATGCGATTTAATAATAATTATGTATGTCTGTGACACAACTTTAAAATACGTTTTTTTTTTCAAATAGGATAACTTGCACGGATCAGAAGGAGAGGGGGTAGGGAGGTGACCTTTGATACATTATTTTACCTTAGTTCCTATACACGATCTTTTCCGCAAATGGAATGTTAACCGGATATGTGTAGACCAACAAATAAAGAAATTAGTGTAAGTAGTTAACATAAACAAATAATCAAGCATACCATCACATAGGTCAGTTAATACGCATATAATTAAAGCATAGGGAACTCACACATACAAAACTCAAGCAAAATGCACCAACTTGTATACACATTGACACTTAATGAGGTCTAACGTTTGAGTGTGAAGAGGGGGGGGCGACTGAGAGGTTGGTGGATTACCCCTGTGTCACCCGGGCCTTCACTATACCCACCTTCCTTATTTACTTCGTCATTTATAGTACGATCTATTAACCCTATTTACTTACCTAATGAGGGTTTAATAGGATGTCCTTTGTTCTGGTGTAAATAACATTGACAAAATGACCTGTAGTTTCAATAATATGGAAATCCTTTATTGTTATATTCAATCCTTGATTATTGGTTCCGATATCGAATTGTCCTGGAATAGGAGGTGGTCTCCAACTGTTCGATTGAGGAAGCGGTGATGCACATACAGTGTCATAGCGATAGATCAAGCCTTTCTAAATCTAAGGTAACTGTGACAGTTTTGAAATTCAATTACAAAGTTAGTAAATATATATATATACAAATTAAGCAGACATAACTACGATAAACAAAGATATTTCGAAAAACCCATCCATTACTTCATGTATAACCGTGATAGCCGTGTTAAAACCTGTCGTACCACTGATGTGCCATACGTTTTGAGTTTAGTATTTGATTCACACTGATATACAGTTTACTTTTATTTGTCCTTTTTTTCCAAGTATGAGTCATATCTTTAGCAAACGTAGTAATCTATTCAAATGTATTCATACCTATCCAACTGAAGCAGAGGTCATATTACATATACAATAACATGGCAAAGTCAGTTACTTAATGTATAAACTGATGACGTAAAGCCTTCGTAACGCCTTTTCGAATTAACCTGCTTGAGGTAACGCTTAAGTGACTTCTAAAATATGAAAATGGGCTACAGTGATATGTTTGTATATCTTTACGGGTAAATTGATTGATCACTTGAAGAATTAAATACATCATTTAAACAGAAGAAAACTTTACCCAGTCCTCTGATAGCTGTTGTTTTAAGATGTGCTCCTTCTTCAATCCCAGGCTATATTTCTTATAGTTTATGCATTTTTGGTTTGTTTAGTGGTAAAGATATAACGATTTCTTCGAGATTCGCTGCGGAATTTTACAGAACAACTTAATTTAGCATTCAATTCTTATTATTATTCAACCAGCAGCTGTACATAGTCCCTTTGTTCATGATCTACGAGTCTTAGACTTCAGTCAAACAGCTGATTTTGACTGTTCACACCAGTATAATTTATAAAGTCATTTTTGGATTAAAGGTGAATAGGCTGCAAGTTATCGTGCTTGAAGAAACTCATGTGCCAGTCCAAGACAATTAATGATGGGTTGTACTCTGGTTATTGATGTGAAAGTAGTCTATAGGCTTATAAGAAGTAAATTGTTCTGGTTGTTAAATATTTGACCTAATACAATGGTATCAAACAACGGTGAATTGAGTACAAGTACGAGTACTTAAGCATCAGAGTGCTGGTACGAAATGATGAGTACGAGTACTATTCACCTATTGCAAGTACCGATTTTTTTTTAAAAAGTGCTTCACTGCCATTTGAGTGCCATGTGCTTTTCAAGTACAACAACACTAGAAAAATAGCTTCTTGGCAAAGTTTACCAGTTTGTTTTTAGTGTGTCAATTACATATACAAACAAAAGAACATGGCAACACCAAATCTCTCCTAAAATTGAAACAAAATACGGATACCGATGTTATAACTCTTCTTTACACTGTACTTACTAATGAGGTACTGGTTAAAGTTATTAAATGTGGAACGGAAGTGAAATCTCTGTTGTGGTTTGAAATGGTTCAAGTCCACTAACGACAGAGCAATTCCAAACTGTGGCTGAAAAAGAGGTATTTGGATGGAGCTGTGATGCAATAACCGCCTTGGCTACGTTGATATCCTCTTATTATACATTCAATATGGCTAACTCTAAGAGGACAAACGCTTTTTTTTCTCTTCCTTTAAATCGTACTGCTGAAAATGATGCAAAACCCTTCTAGACAAGTAAACAATTTCATCATGAAACTTAAAAGCTAGTACATGGGCATGTTGATGCTTTTTTCTTGTTAAAATTTTATTGTTAATTTGATTTTGTTGTTGTGATAAACTGTTAAGCTTCAGATGATGCTCAAAGCTGGCATGATAGTTTAGTTTTGTAGATAAAAAGGATCAGGAGGGACACTCAAGTCCCCATCAAGGACCCTATAGGAGAGAGAAAAAACTGAAGACACAAACACTCAGACCCGATTACAATGCTTAAAGTGCTTGTCCAAAGAATTCTTAAACCCATTGACACTATTTGCAAGTACAACTTTATCAGGCAAACCGTTCCACTCATTCACAGCCCTATTAGAAAAAAAGTTATGCCGAATATTAATCCTACTTTGTGACTTTTGGAGTTAAAGACAATGACCTCTGGTACAACTACTAAAAGCAAACATGAACAAGTCGGAAAAGGATAACTTGTCTAAACCATACACAATCTTGAAAACCTGAAACAAGTCCACTCATAACCTCCATTGTGGTGAGATTCAACAGTTGTAACCGCCTATAAGAAGAATGGTGCGTGAAGCCATTCAGAGAGTCCGCTACCTTTCCAGATCATCCACTTTGGCAGTGAAGAACAAAAAGGGAAGAGATTGCGACAACCAGCTCCCCCTGGTTGTTTCTTTCCACCCAAATCTTCCTCCTCTTCAACAAATCACCTCTAACAACCACAACATTCTCCTCACTTCAGATAGACTCAAACGAGCCGTCCCTGAAAAACCCACCATCGCCTACAGACGACCACGCAACCTACGATACCTTCTTGTGCGTGCGGATGTTCCACCTCTAACTTTTAACCCTACACCTATTCAGCATGGTACTTTCAAATGTGATCGTACTTCGAGATGCATCGTCTGCAGCCACTACATTGTTGAATCAATTTCCATCACCAGCCACAACATGCAACTCACACACAAGACTAAGGGTCACATCACTTGTACAACCACTAATGTCATATATCTGATCTCTTGTAGAGTTTGAGGCATCCAGTATGTTGGCGAAACGAAAACCACCCTCAAGAAGCGATTCTATGGTCACAGATCCACAGTCAACACCACGAAGACTGAGACCCCAGTTGGAGAACACTTTAACCTACTCAACCATACCAATAACGACATGTCCCTACAGGGCTTTGAATCCTTAGGTAGCCATCCTGACCTAGTACGAATCAGCAGAGAGAGGCTGTGGATGCAACGCCTTCGCACCATTCAACCACATGGGCTCAACATTCAGGAAGGACATGACTAACTTTTTTCTTCTGTCCCCCTCCTTCTCCCCTAGTCCCCCCCCCCCTCCCATCACTCCTCTTCTCATAGCTCTCTTCCACTTCTTTTCTCCACACCTTTCTGTCTTTGTCCTTCTCCAGTTTATTCCCTAACCCCTTCCCTTAATCCTATCTTTGTCCTTCCACTGTTCATCTCCTACCTCTCCTCTTCCCCTGTTAGTTTCTTTATTTCTTCTCTCCGTCCCTTGTCTACTAATCCCCTTACATATATCTCTTTGTGTTGACCATGCTCATTAACCTGTCTGTATTCTGTGTGTATGTTGTCTCTTCTGTTACTGTTACTTGTCATTTAGCCTTTGAAGAAGATCCTGATAGGATCGAAACGTCAGGTCAACTTACTTTTACACATTCTCTTACACAGGCTTTCTAGTGGATAAGCAGTTTGCTAACAGTTTTATTTCATTTTGACTTCGCCTATAATAAGGAACACTCTTTAAGGAACTAATCATTCTAGTAGCCCTCCTCTGGACTTTTTCAAGTACTTCCTTATCCTTAGCAAAATATGGGTTCCAAGCCTGCACAGCATACTCCAGATGAGGTCTAACCAACTGCTTATAAAGCCTAACTACGATGTCCTCTTTCAGAAAACTGAAGTTTTTCTTGATCATTCCTAAAACCCTATTACCTCTTTTAGCAGCTTCGAGACAATGTTTAGAAAGTTGCAGAGATGAGTCAATGTAGATAACTAGGTATCTTTTAACAGAGACCTCCTGTAACTCCACACATTTAAGATTGTACGTATACTTTTGGTTACTACTACCAATGTGTATTACCTTGCATTTATGAGTATTAAAAAGCATTTGCCATCCCTGAGACCAGCAAAAATCCTTATCCAAATCCGTTTGAAACTTCTCAGAATCGCTTTTGGAAGAGACCCCAGAATACAATTTGGTGTCAACAGCAAACTTCTTAGCTGTACACAAAATATCTCCGTCGACCTCATTTCTATAGGCAACAAACAACAAGGGACCAAAAACAGACCCTTGTGGAACCCAACTAGTAACGTCCTGCCAAGAAGAAGCACAGCCTTTAATTACCACACTCTGTTTCCTATTACCAAGCCAATTCTCGATCCAAGACAGTAAATTCCCATTGACAAGAATAGTCTTCAGCCTAAGTGAAATACGATGGGGAGGAACTTTATCAAAGGCCTTCTGGAAATCCAGGAACACAACATCTACAGACTTCTGCCTATTTATTTGAGCTTGTTACATCTTCCATAAACTCAAGGATATTAGTGAGACAAGACCTTTTTTAGACAAAAGCCATGTTGAGACTCTCTGATCAAAGACTGACTGCTGAAATGACTGACCATAGACTTTTTAACAAGATATTCCATGACCTTAAAAACAACACTAGTGAGACTAACGGGCCTATAATTACATGGCTTAAACTTATCACCCTTCTTGAAAATTGGGGTAATATTAGCACATCTCCAGTCCTTGAGATCATAACCTTTATCATAAATTTACTAAAAACCAATGAGAGTGAAACAGCAATCGTGTGCAAAAGTCTTCAACAAATACGGATGGATTGGATCAGGTCCAGAAGCTTTAGAAACGTTAAGAAGAAGCAGCTCTTTTAAGACAACCTCATCCGTAAATAAGACCGTATCCAGTTTAGCCCTATCACTGCCACCCTGAAAATCTGGAATACTACTCATATCTTCCCTTGTAAAAACTGACACCAAATTGTTGTTCAAAAGATCTGCAAGATCCTGACTATTAGTAACTATATTATCAGCCTGTGGTGCCCTAAGAGAAACAATTGTATCTTTATCTTTCTGCTTTGACCTGACATAAGAAAAGAAGGCCTTTGGGTTATCCTTACTTTTTAGGGTAATGTTATTTTCAAAATTCAATTTTGCATCAAAGACTAAGCATTCTACCTTCAGCTGATAAATTTTAACTTGGCCATAAGAAATTCAGAATTAGTCCCTCTAAACAACTTCCACATTCTACGTTTTTGCCTAATTGCACATCTAACTTTCTTATTCATCCAGTGAGGAATACTGCTTTAACGACGACGATTCTTCCACGGAACATGATTTTCCATAATGACCTGTAATTGATCAGCTAAACAAATCCAAGACTGCGAAGCACTCATATCTCTAAACAAATTAATCCAATCTGTACCCTTTAGTAAAGTTTTAATTGCATCTGTATCTCATCTCGAAAAACCAGGGACTTTTTCCTTGCTCACAGAATTTACGACTTTGCAAACAACATCAAAAGCTAGTATATTATGATCGCTATTTCCTAGTTTTCCTAGACCCGTCAACTACTGGAACCATCTATCCAATTAATGTCAGGAAAATACAAGTCGCCGAAAATAACAACATCACCAGCAAGACATCGTTATCATCGCTGCTGTTAGGAGAACGGTAAACAACACCAATAGTGATAACATCACTGGACCTCTTAGAGTTGTCTGTGGACAACTCGCACCAGACAGAATTAACAAAAGAACCTTGCAACTGAGATTTCTCAACACTTACAATATCATCTCTAACATACAGTAAAACTCCCCCACACAAATCCCATTATGAGTATCCCTTCTGTCCTGACGATACACAACATACCCCGGGTGAAAAACCTCAGCACTATCATTTTCCTCCCTTAACCAAGATTATGTGATATCAAGCACATCAGGTTTCAGATCCTTAAGAAGGATCCACTAGAAACATAGTCCGTATCCAAATGCCCTCATCGCCCCCAAGTTAGTTTAAACATAGCTGTTCAACAGAGTAAATCACCATCCTACCAAACAACGAAGCCCCAGTATTAGCTAAGTGCAACACATCCCTGGCGAACAAATCCCTTCTACCCCGGAAAGATGACCGCGTGTCAAAAAATGTGAAGCCGAAGTCAGAACAGAGACTATACAATAAACCATTCAAAGTTACAATCTTATCTGACTTAACCTTGTTGTCAAATATTGGAAATAAACTGCATATGACAACTTTAGCCCGAGTTGATGCTAGTCGACACTTCAATTAGTGCTAACTTTACTGAATTATGTCTTTTTGCACATTATCGGTGCCTACCTGGACCACAACCACCTCTTCATTAATCACAATTTTGTTTACCCTTTACTGACATCCTGGATTTTGGCATCTGGCAAACATACCCTGACCCTTTCTGCTCTATCCGCCCTGCAGAACTCTCGGTCTACATACTGTACTAATGAATCCCCACACAATACCATTCTTCCTTTCGACTTCTCCCGTTCCCCACTGACCGCTGTTTTCACCAAACTACCATCATCAATCACATCACAATCACCACGCACTTCGTCCACTACTAACCACTTACTATTTCCCTCCTGGGAGACTTCATTCCCATCACCAACATCACGCAACTCCTTTGCAGGTAACACGTCGAATCCATTACAAGTTGGAACATCCTCGCAAAAAATCCCTTACTACAACTGCACTACTTACACTACTAAGAAACCTCAAACTCGATCCACATATTACACTCGTCACAGCAGACTAAACGATCAGGCACAGCCATAACGAATACTAAGGCACAGAAAAATCTGCGAACACAGAAAATCGATAACTCACGCTGAGCAGCTTAGGCTCAACAGAGACTATACACCAAACGATAGGATAAACTGACGCTACAGATCTAAAACCACGGACAGCACTGAAACAAGACAAAAAACAGCACAGATTGAACACGAAAACATGCAGAATGACAGGAACAGACAAATAAATAACTCCATATAAACAACAAACGAATCACAAGATGTTTTGATGATAAATGATCCCAGAATTGAACGAATTTAAATAGCTCCGAAAAGTACGTGTTTACGCTTCAACGACCAGTTAGAGAATATGTCACTGATGTGATGATTGTTCTTTCTTTCTCCTATCATGCTTACTACTTTTATTGTTTTGCGAAAATTAGAACCCCTGTTGATGTGATACAACTCCATTGTAAGATATTGTACCATTGTAACGAGGATGACCGGACTACTCCCCCTGGACAAAACCCCCCGGACAACCCCCCCCCCCCCCAGACAACTCCCCCTGGACAATTACCCCCCAGACAATTCCCACCCAGACAATTCCCACCCGGACAGTTCCCACCCCAGAAAATTCCCCCGGAGAATTCCCATCCCGATCGACTCCCCCCCCCCTCCCCAGGACAATTAACCTCCGGACAATGACCTTCCCGGACAATTACCCCCCGGACAATTACCCTCCCGGACAACTTTCCCCCGGAAAATTTCCCCCGGACAATTGCCCACATATAGTTGTCAATCCGGAGCACCCAACTGGGACGATTTTATAACGCTAATTTACCAAGAAAACTGTGCGTGTGTATGATATTATTTTATATTAGCATAACCAACAGGCCCAACTCACTTGAGAAAAAAAGTAATCGCGAAGTTAAAGATACGAACATCGCATATCTTTGTGCGAGATTCTTGTGCATTAGTGATATATTTATTTATTTCCGTTTTCTGTGTGTAAATCATCTTTAGCCTGTAGAGAGTGACTTTCGCTTAATTTTTTCCACATAAAGGAGGGAGATATAGGTTTACTTTGGTCTACTTACATAGAGATCTGAATTACTACTTTCGTCCTATCACGCTACAAATGTAATAAATTTGCAATGTAGTAAAACATACGAACACCGTTGAATTGAAAAGCTTAAATAGCAAAACGACTGTATTTTAGGAGACAAAGTACCAAAACACTTTCTTGTTTCACGTGCATTGTGTATACTATAGCTAAACTGACACAATGATAATATTTTGGGCGTCAATTTGGTAAATTTTTGGAAAAATAGATTTGGCGCGCTTCGCGAACACTAGCTGCATTGATGCTGATAGAATTAATTACTCCTTGCACATGCTTGTTAGCTAGATAACCTTAACATTTTCTGTGCATTTCGCGCGCACTTTAGCTGCATTTGTTTCCGGATGTACATTTCTTTGACTCTTTTTTATTCCTTGCCAGAAGCAAGGGGAATCTATGCAGTCACGCATGTGTGTGTGCGTGTGTCTGTCTGTCACGCCGGCTTGTAATCACGATAACTGAACGATGCAATATACGATCGGTCTCATACTTGGTGGGTAGTTTACCCATACTGAGTAGATGGTCCCTATCGTTGTCGGTGCCAATCTCATTAATATTCATAAGTGGACGGACGGATTCTGATGCTGATGTCAACTGTACCGCACTGCGCGTATACGAGAGCAATATTTTTTCCCACGATACTGAAAACGGGGAAATTTCACACAATTTAGATTTTTAGGAATTTACATTAATTGACAAGATGAGCATTAGATACAACAAACAAGTGTAACATTTTGAAGGACGGTGTGTAAAGGAGAGAGGAGTGAGGAATTTACATTAATTAACAAGATGAGCATTAGATACAACAAACAAGTGTAACATTTGGAAGGAGGGTAGAGGGGAGTACGGGATATGGCATAATCTTATGTATACTTTATATGTCAGAAATGACACTGCTTATGTATGTTTTTGTTGTTGCTTCCTTTCATTTTTAGTACTCGCATTGACAACATCAGTTTGAAAACAATGAACAGCTGTGACTTTTGAAGAAGGGTGTGTGGTGGAATTCGATGTCGGGGAGGGGGAGGGGTGGGGCAGGATGGAAGTGAAAGCATAATTGGATACTATTTTATGAAGACTATCACATACTTTTGGTTTTTTTTCTATCCTTTCATGTCCATTACTTGTGTTGACAAATTGAGTAAGTTTTCAGCATAGTTTAAACAGCTCTTACATATTGAAGGGGATTGTGAAGAGAATGGGAGGGGAGGTTATAAGTGAAGTTTAAACATCACTTGATAAAGACTGTCATAGACACAGCACTGTCACTGTGATGTATTTGTTGTTGTTGTTACCTTCCAGATATTATTACCTGCAGCTGCAAAAAAGAGCTTACAGAAGAAACAGATGTAACATTTTAAAGAATGGTGTGTGTAGGGGCGGGGTGGGGAGGGGGTTGGGGTAGTATAACTCAATGATTCATTTTATGAAGACTTTCATAGATGCAAGACAATCACCTGATCAACCTTGCTGTTTCTTTCCCTTCATGTTCATTACTTTTATGGTTCAAAACATGTTGAAAGGGTGGAATGAGTGAAGAAATTGAACATCATTAAGTCCTTCACCGCCAATGCTATTCAACTTTAGCTTTTATTTCATCTTATACCCAAGTATTATGTAACCTTACTTGATGTTCATTAATACAACGTTAACCATGCATAAACCTCTACTGTGTGCTTTTTAACTGCGTTGAATGAATTTAAACAGTACTGCATTAATATAAACACACCTGCATAGTATCGCAGATAGGCCGAGATACCTGCGTTATTGAGTTATAATACCCACTTTTCGTGTAACCTAACCCAACCAGGAGTACATTATGCACGGTGGTGCATAGTATAGCGGATGGATGAACTCACGTTTTCTGCATAAGTGTATTCAAGTTATGTTTTGTGTGTCAATAGCGCTTCTAGACTAAGTGGAATCCTACAACGTACAGTCATATGTATATACTTCGGTTAAGCAGTAATGCAATGCAGTAACGTGTAGGAATCATGTTAGGATGGCGTATCTCACTTGCCAGGTATATATTTATAGTTATTTGTTTTATCTGTTGACAGAAGTCTTAACTAATGTACATCTGTTTTAGTAATCCAGTGCATAGTTCTGTTATATGTATACATAGCTTGAATAGCATCCAACGGGGAAAATATAGGTTTCAGAACTTTAAAGTTGTACTTAAAGACTCATACTGATAAATCCAACCTTCACCTCTACCCGTAAGAGTCATTTGAACTTCCTCTTTTAGTCCGTACCATTAGCGTGTTACTTTAGAGAACTTCGAAAATTAATACAATCCTGCTAACCACGATCAATTCCTTCATAGTACGTGCGGTCTGTCTTACTCAATGATGTGTGAAGGTCGCGTACACCAATTCTATTAAGGTGTTATTTCTACATCGGTAAGATAAAAACCAGCACTGGTATTCATCGCCCAGGGTAACTGTGAAATATGCCTAGAAATTCTGTTATAATTATCCATTCAACCTTGGCGTTTTGGTAGATTATACATGGGCTGACATGGTTCCAGACTTGCGTGTAAACAGCACATTTTTACACGTATACATTACAAATCGAAAGAAAAACACATAGTACACATCTCCCACGTTGTGTGCTTCCATTATATGTGTACACCAATACGATTACATCAAAGAAAACGATATTCATTATTATCACACACTAAGCTAGGGAACTTATCGAAGGCTAAGTTTAATAGTTAATTTTTTGTACCTGTTGTAATATTTTAATTTCATCTTCAATAGAGGTACACTTTCAATTTTGGGGATATATGCGTTTAGGAAACACAACACAACTTTACTTATTGTCTTAATTGACGTTCAACATTAAGTGTTAACATATTATACGGTAGATATCATTTCTTTTCAACTAAATGAGGACTGAAATCACAACATTCCCCCGAATTGCACCGTGAAGCCCTATTCTTAGCTGTAACCTACGTAAAATTCAGTGACGCAGTTAGCTGTACTCTAGTAGTTTAAGTTTGCATGTACTTGAAATGTGCAGGAAGTGTGAAACGGCTACTAATACATTGTAAAATTGTGTAAATGTTACGTAATCTAAGAAGACAATTGTGAAGAGGGCGAGGCTGATGTTGAAAGTATACAATCCCGGCAGAACCATAGACATTTTCTATACAGAAAGGTTTACTATTCGAGGACAAATAAGGAGATTGTTTACAGTCCAATGTGAATAATAAATAATTACATCGCTCAGGGAACATTGAAGTAGTTAAGTTATATTTTCTTCTCTGGTCAGTCAAAATGACCTACGGGTAATTTACATTAAACTCTACTAGAGATATTCTTCAAGGTGCATTATATAATTGTTTTATTTTTCTTCTCTCTATTGTTTAAGGAGGTTAACATTATCGTGTTTCGGGTCAAATATCATTCCCACTGTAAGTGGAAGGTTGTTCTATCAAATACTTTTATTCGTGTTGTTGAAAGTAGCGTTGTCCACATATAGCAGTGATCCTATACTTCCGATCTGAATATAACATCCACCCTATTCCCTTACAAGACCTACCAACGGTAGCTGTGGTGCGATTTTTTCCCAAACAGGCTTGCAAATACGGAGTTTTCATCAAATAAGATTGCTCGCGACGTCACCATCAATAATGACCATTGCTTGGAAATTGGAAGACATACACTGAATCAGAAGAATGAGAAGGTCCGTGGGTCTTTATTGCCATAACATGCATAAGTTCATTGACGTCACTGAAATATGGTGCTTAAGCTGAACAGATTAATTGTTGTTGATTGACCTGTGACACTTAGTTAAGTATAGTTACTGGGTTTCCTTCCAAACGCCCTAACTTTCCTTTTAATGCTTGAAACACATGTGAATCCAAGATTCGTGAGTCGTTCTATAGAAATCTGAATTCGTTTTGTGGAATGGCTACACTAAAATAAACTTAATGACGCGAGTTCACTTGTCTTGAATGGATATACGAAAAATATGACAACAGCAATAGTTTGATTCGGTACAGTACGTGAATGAATTGCGCGACTAGTTTAGGACTCTAGTTAGTTTGCATTTACATGTCTAAAAGTTGAAAAATGGTACGCGAATAATCAATGCTTAATTTACACAACTTTTCTGTTGACTTAGACCTATAAGTATCTCAATTGGGGTTAATCATATGTAGAGGAACTATTGATAAAACACCGAACATATATTACGGGTATATCGCCGTTGCCACGAATGGATGCAAACATTTTGGTAACCTCGAATTGAAGGTTTATATGGCGATAACGTAACTTTTCCGAACTATCATGAAAGACTGTTTACACATAATTTCATAATTGCAAACAAAATCGCAGCCGGGGCATATCATTTTGCACGTTGCTGACACATGGCCCACGTAGTAGGCGCAACAAGGCTCACAGTGACACACATGTAAAAGCCTCAATTACAGGGCCATATTGTCACATTTCATATAGACTTTTGTGGTAATATAATGGACTAACTGTATGTGGTATATGGATATAAACTGTCAGTTGTATGGCAACTGTCATGTATAGTGTGTAAATACGATGCCGAGAGGTTGTGTCCTAAGATTATGATCAACTCAAAATCCTGTCATCATGTCTGCGCCAATATCCTGCTATATAACACCTAACCCAGAGAAATCTCTACCTATAAAATAAGTAAT
>JAIPMN010000777.1:0-35010 GCA_020650975.1 Apostichopus californicus | reverse complement strand
ATTGCGTAAAAAACTATTCACATAGACCTACTGTAATTTTCGTATAGATTAATGATTTTAAATATTTGCGCATGTGTAGTTGAAAATGAAGCTCGAACAGGCATGTACATGCAGTAGTACAGTGAACTTGAATTTAGCGAGAGATATGCACACTGTAGGTACTGGGATTTTGAACAGTTGTTTGTTGGATCTAGTAGAGAAGTAGAAGGAGGGGGGACTGGGGGTAAAAATGGGTTGAAACGGCAGGGTGGTCGAAAGGAGGGGCGCCCCCGGCCGCCCCTGAAAAAATAGCGAAGTTAAGGCACTGAGCATTTCTGCCCTATATTGTGTATAACATTCACAAAGTATAGGCTGTGATACTACACTAGTATTAGTAACAGTAGGTCATACAATAAACGTAATTGGTTTTCGATTGGGACGCAAGCTTTTTTTACGGGACGCAAACTTTTTCGGGGGCTTGCGTCCGTGGGACGCAAACTTTTTTTCACTAATAACATTGCTGAATTAGGTTAAAGAGTTTATTAAGCCATTTATATTGTCATGTATCATGATTTATTCATATGTATATTTTCAATTTAGAGTTTGTAATAAATTGTCAGCTGTTGTTTCAACGCAAGGACACTCTTGCATCCTCATTTATCACTTGTAAGTTCAAAGCCAAGGACCCTAAATCTGGTAATTTCCCCCGCCATCCGCGGTTCGCTTCATTACAATAAACTTGTTTTCCCTTTTAAAAACACTTGAATTTTGTTTCTCCTTTTTAGCTCCTGGTAGTGAGAAAATAGCTCCTGGTCCTACTGAAATTGCCGCGAACCAGGAGCCACTTTTTTAGAATGTGGCTCCTGGTCCACAAATCCTTATTTCAACCCTTGTGTGTGTTATTGGTAATTTTAAATTTTTTGTTGTTGAATTTATCAAAATTTGTTACATTTTGTTGGATCACTCAGTAATGTTCTTCTTCCAATTCTCAGACTCGGATCTTTGTCACCCATGGCATCAGCTTCCTGCCTCAAGTGGACAAGATTGTCGTCTTGAAGAACGGCGCCATCAGTGAAGAAGGGTCCTACAATGAACTTCTGGAGAGGAACGGGGCGTTTGCTGAATTCTTGCAGAATTACAGCTTACAGGAAGAGGAAGAGAAAGAGAAAGAAGTTACTGAAGGTCAGTTAAGGTCAACAGCTAATGCAGCTCACATCTGCACATCATTAGTCATTCACGCATTGCATATTCATTGGAAAAAAATGACATGGTTGGTCATTCACTCATTGCATATTCATTGAAAATGTGATACGGCAGAAAAAGGCAAAATTACATCTTTGGTCATTCACTCATTGCATATTCATTGAAAGGTGAACCAGTAGAAAGAAAAAATGACATGGTTGGTCATTCACTCATTGCATATTCATTGAAATATGAAACAGCAGAAAAGACACACTGACATTGTTGGTCTTTCACTCATTGCATATCCATTGAAAAAGCAAGAATTTCATTGATACAATATATGTCTGTATGGTTTCTTTGTTTATGACATTGGTATTGTTCCTAATATGCTTGAATGTCAAATTATGGTCATTCATGCTCATTCAAAACTTAAAAAAGCATGTTCTTGCCATTTAATATCTTTGTTTTTAATAATTTGACTATGAATAATCGTCATTGTCTCGGAGCAATAACACAGTTTTAGAAGCCCTGGTACAAAATACCCTCCTCTGCTGCAAATTTCTCTTGTTTTTTTTTTAACCACAACATATTTTTCCTATTTTCTATCAGTTACAAAAAGAATTAAAACTACCAAATTACCCTATTAACATGAAGAATACAGACCAATCCAAAAGTAAAGCCCCCCTCCACCTTACAGAAGAGTAAGGCCTGTATATCTTTCTGTTGTTAACAGCACTGATATGTTCTTCTCCACAGCCGATGCAGTCAGCCAGATGTCTTCTGGGAACAAAAGCCACGCCGAGTAAGTTTGCCACATATTCATTGTCCAAATATTACTTTTCCCTGCAAAAGACAAAAGTTTCAAACAGTGCTTGACACTCAAATCGCGAGCAATATCTACCACCATGTTTGTTGCGGTGTGGCCGAGACGTTTAGTTTGCACTTAATGATGAATAGGTCAGAAAGAAATTATTTCTGGGATCTCAAGAAGACAATGTTGACAGAAATTAAAAAGTAGTACAGATGTAACCAACATAAATATGAAGAGTGCATGGTAGGGTTAAGGAGTAAATGGAGTGGATTGTTCTGGTATTGTGGGAGGTGAACTGTCATATAATCTCCATTTTCATAATTTGATTTCAGTGTACACTGATATTCAGTTTGATATAAATCCCCTTTAGACTTGATATTTCCCGATATTTCTCTGAATAATCTCTTTGCCACGACTCTACTATTTAAATTCAAGTGATGCCATTTTAATCTATTCCTGTGACATGTTGTTTCACTTCAACCCTCCAGTAAGCTACAATTCTATTCTGGTGACATGTTGGTTCACTGTTATTTAAGTTAGAACTTTTGCCTTCCTGAAATATTTGTGAACCTTTTATTCTTTTTTTCCCCCCTTTCTTATCTTTCCTTTGACTTTCCTTTTTGCACAGATCTTTGAGAGAAATTCACCAGAATGGTAAATCTGGAAAGAAAGAGGATGGGGATGTGGACTTAACGAAAGAAGGCAAAAGTTTGATAGACCAGGAGAAAGCAGAGATTGGAAAGGTGGGTACCTGTCTGGTCAGACGGTTTGACTTTTAATTGCATTTTAAAATATTGTTTGAAAACTCTGACTTAATGTTGCAGTCTAACTTAAATAACAGTGAACCAACATGTCACCAGAATAGAATTGTAGCTTACTGGAGGGTTGAAGTGAAACAACATGTCACAGGAATAGAATTGTAGTTTACTGGAGGGTTAAAGTGAACCAACAAGTCACAGGAATAGAATTGTAGCTTACTGGAGGGTTAAAGTGAACCAACAAGTCACAGGAATAGAATTGTAGCTTACTGGAGGGTTAAAGTCAACCAACATGTCACAGGAATAGAATTGTAGCTTACTGGAGGGTTGAAGTCAACCAACATGTCACAGGAATAGAATTGTAGCTTACTGGAGGGTTGAAGTGAACCAACATGTCACAGGAATAGAATTGTAGCTAACTGGAGGGTTAAGTGAACCAACACATGTCACATGAATAGAATTGTAGCATACTGGAGGGTTTAAGTGAACCAACACATGTCACAGGAATAGTATTGTAGCTTACTGGAGGGATACAGTGAACCAACATGTCACAGGAATAGAATTGTAGCTTACTGGAGGGTTGAAGTGAACAAACATGTCACAGGAATAGAATTGTAGCTAATGGAAGGGTTAAAGTTGTATGGGTAGTCATGGATTTCACATGTTTCCCCTTATTGGTGGTGGGGTGAGGTTTGTGGCTGAATAATGAAAAACCAACCAATATTTAAGAGTTAATTAAATCATTCCAAAGGAGATAAAAGCTTGCATTACTTATCCAAAGATCGAATTACACACCACTCACCTTGTCCCTATAATAGCTGGATCTTATCATGATCTTATCATGCCAGAATGGGTGGGGGGGCCGGGGTGGGGGGGGGGGGTGGAGCAATGGTGCAGCAGTGTGGAATAAGTTTTTCATTGACTAGTTACCCATTGTCTGTTTTATCAAGGTTACTGTCATTTCATGAGTGGTTACTGGTTATGAACAAATATGTTACATTAAGGGTACATTAAGGGTATAGTTAGTGTTGTGCCGATGTTTATCCGGTATCCAATATTCCAATCCCGATATCGGTCTGATACCGATACCAAAATTTTTAAGCAGCCAGGATGAAGGTCAATCGCACTTCAAGTCAAGCATTCATACATAAAGTATCAAAATAATAATCGACTATCGTAAGGTATTATCGTTTGCACAACTCACATACAGTATCCACTTGTATAACTCTCACATGCGGAACCCATTGGTAAATTAGTTAACAAAAATACTTGAATACTGGCAAGGGCAAAACAGGTGTCAGTGGGTATGTTCAGTATTAATTATGTTGTGTTCAGTTGTATAATACAGAGGCCAGTAAAGTGGCCTGACTGGTCTGTTTACAGTTCGTTATCGGTAAATATCTTTTGTCTCGTTTCTTTGATCTGCTGATCGGCATATCGATCACTTGCTATTCATAAAACTGGAACTGAGGCTAAAGAAATTGGTCTTCAAGAGCAGATTAATAAATCATCGCAAGTAACAAGAAGTGGCTTTGCTGTGAAATGTTTTTTCAATATCGGTTTGCCATTATTGGTAATGAAGCTAAAGTTTACAGACTCCGATATGCCGCCGATGATGCAAATATATCGAAATAACGATATTGCAAGTTAGAGTTGGTTGACCAGCATCAGGGATACTCTACTTCTATCTTTAATACAAAGATCCAGATAAATGGGCCGAGTCCTTCATCTACCGGACTGTTTTCTTTTAATATTCCCAGGTTGCCTACGCGGTCTACTTTACTTACCTGAAGTCTGTCGGACTCTGGCTGTCGCTGCTCATCCTCTCGTTCTTCATACTCTACGACATCTTTTCCGTCAGCTCCAACATCTGGCTGAGTGTCTGGAGCGAGGAACCATTACAGAACGGAACACTTCCCGTCCCAATTAGAAATAAGTACCTCGCCGTTTACGGTTTGTTTGGGCTTGGCCAAGGTGAGAATAAACTCTTCATTCCTATTGTCTTTAATTATCGTAAAAGTGTAAACATTTTCCTCTTTGACAAGGTAACGTGCAGTGTCCGTTTATGCTAGCATTAATTCTGCTTCTGGTGTGAAGTTTGGTAGATTCTGTTGTTATCCATTAAAGATATCACAATATATTCTCGAGTTTGGACTGATTTTTGTTTCTTCTTGAACAGACAGATAAGATTATAAAACAAGAAATGTTGGCTGGAAGACAATTTCAGAAGCTTTTTTCTTTCGGAAGAATAGCATCTTGTGTTTCTTTTCAGACAACAGAGCAGACCTCTGGTAGACACTTTGTTATTCTTCATTCTGCTGTATTTTTAAGCTTTTTGATTTTTTGAATTTTTTTTATCGTATCCATGTTTTTACAGTTTTTTTCTTGGACTTTTTGTATGATCCTGGAACCCTGGAAAAGACCAAACTTTTTTTTCTCTTTCTGTAGCATGTGCGGCCATATTTACATCCATTTTCTCCGCTCACGCAGTTGTCAGGTCAGCAACCAAAACGCACACTAGTCTTTTGTTGTCTGTCTTTTCGGCGCCCATGAATTTCTTTGACGTGACGCCGATGGGGAGGATTTTGAATCGTTTTAGTCGGGATATTAACGCAGTAGACGAGGCCATTCCTAGTATCATGTCTACATTTCTGCGGGTTTTTATCGGTCTTATGGAGGTTGTCGTGGTGATACTCTATACCCTGCCGGTCTCCACGGTGGTTGTCGTCCCAATGGGGATCATGTACATATATCTGCAGGTATCGAATCCGTTAGCCTTTTTACTCTATTTGCTCAGCTTTGGGTGCATTGTGAAATAAACAACCACATCGCATACATTTCAGGTAGCCTGTGGCACACGACTAACATAAGTTAATATTCATGGACCGAAACAGGTATTGAGTGACTGTCTGTGGTAATTTTGTGAAAATAATTGGGGAACTTCTTTGGTGAGTTGCATTGAGGCTTGGTGTACTTATCACTGTTGTTTCTGCTGCATTGCCTTTCATGTGTATATTGCTATATACGAGCCTGTTTGTGTCACACCCTTCTCTGTAATATACACATCCCTCTGCTCCTTGAAATAGTGAAATAAGGGCAATAAGCTTCATCCAATATATACTGCTTGAGAAAGATATATAAATTGACTGAGCCTAGAATTAGTGGTACAAAACCAGCTCAAGTATACCTCATAGAGCAATCATTGAAATATTAACATATAATAAATACTGCTTGCTGATGATAATAAGTTTACTAACTTGCGAGTGCGTTAAATATTTAAAGTTAACCTGGATGTAACCTCTGTGTAGTCTCGTCATTCAGTTCAGTTTGAATGATATTTCAATGTCAAGAGATGTTAGCAACTGATTGGATGATCAAGGAGGAGGGTGCTACCTCCTATGTAATGAACAGTAGTGATAGAAGTCTAATAAAGTAAGGGGGAGTACACTGTATATGTCATACAGTGATTTAATACAGCTACTGTTATACATAGCATACGTTGTCTACTACTGACCGTTGAAATCTGCAGTCTATCTACTGGTAATCTACTGGTTAATCCGTCGAGTAGTCCACCCATAACTGTCCTGTGTGTCGACGAGCACATGCCTGATAAATATTAGTATTGATCTGTTCTCGAGTTAACTGATTGTTTGCTTCTTAAGTCTTGAAATAGACCAAATATCTGCCATTTAATGATGAACGTCAGTTAGGTCACCATCATGACAAATTATGAAACAATAGCAGAGCAGTACATTATCTAAGACCAAACGAAAGAGGAGGGGCGGGGGGGGGGTTCTAACTTTGACTGAAATTAGGAACTACAATGAGAAGCCCAGATCGTAAGCAGATGCACCCCTCCCTCCCCTCTCCTTCACAAGTCTCTCTCATGCTTTTCTTGTGAAAGAGCAATGGACCATTGCTGGTTGGTAGCTGGGATTAAAATAACTTTTGGTAATCAGTACCTTTTGTCATGCTTGATTTATCATTGCGTAGATTTGTGTTACATAGCACTCTCCCAGCTGACCACAAATGGGTTTGTTTTGTCACTCGTTCCGTTTCTAAATTACACTTTTGTAGACGCAAGTTTTTACTAGTGTTGTGAGGTATGCCCGTTTGTGACACTAGCTTGCACAGTTCATAGCACAGTAAACCAAATTGGTCTGCTATGAATAGATTTGGTAGCAGTAGTCTGTTATTGCACACATGCAATATTTTCAGAATGCATGTATCCGTATGTCTATGTCAGATGTAAGAGTTTCTGTCTGTTGCTGCTTATTCATATTTATTTTATTTATTTTGATGTAGAACAGAGGGAGGATCTTCATTTCTGGTTAAAAACACCGCTTTTCCCTGAAATTAGCTAAAGTACCTGGATTACCAAAATGGAATTCCTCCTAGCCTATTTTAAGTATTGGAATCAAATTCTCTCTAACGTACCTGCCAGCAATTACTGTCTCAAGGCAAAAATGATAAGAACGGGAGAATCCACAGCCCTCAATGTTAAAACTCTTTGATAACTGAGTATTATTTTACAATAGGACGGATGTTAAGGGTTGAATTTGCATTTTCCAAAAACTTGACATATTTGAGCAATTAGAGCAGAGCATCTTAAATGTTTTAAATTCACAACTGTCCAAACCTATCCACAAATGTATATACCGTAAAAATGAAGAGGGGAGTATATTTCACCTCCCCCACCCCCTCCCATACCGTCTTTAGGACTCTTCATGTATGATCGCAGTTGCTTAGTATGTTATGCTTTTTGACACTGCTATCTACTTCTGCTTGCCTTTTTCTTGTTAAACCTTTATCTGACATTGTAACATTCCAATATTTGCAATCCCTTTGTCTTTACACCAGTTTAAGGGCATTAAATATAAATTTACAGGCTTATGTAGATATAGATTTTATGACTTGACATGATCAACTTAGTAGTGATGTGTGGTTCCTAGGTTTGATTTATGAGTCTTAGATGTGATGTGTGAAACTGAGATGTGAAGTGTGAGTCTAAGATGTGATGTGTGAGTCTTAAATGTGATGTGTGAGATTGACATGTGATGTGTGAGTCTTAGATGTGATGTATGGGACTGAGATGTGATGTGTAAGACTGAGATATGTGATGTGTGAGTCCTAGGAGTGACATGTGGATCCTTGGTTTGATTTATGAGTCTTAGATGTGATGTGTGAGTCTTAGATGTGATGTGCGAGTCCTAGGAGTGACATATGGATTCTAGGTTTGATTGAAACCTAGAATTGAAACCTCACTGTTTCTTATATGTGATGTGTGAGTCTTAGATGTGGTGTGAGACTGTGATGTAATGTCTGAGTCCTAGGAGTTTGATTTATGTGTCTTAGATGTGATGTGCGAGACTGTGATGTGTGAGTCCTAAAAGTGATGTGAGGGTCCTACATGTGATGGAGGGGTCATAGATATGATGTATGGCTGCTAGCAATACATAGTGTTGTGTCGATCCTGAATGTGATGTGTCAATCTTACGCGAAGTGTAATAGGTTAAGGTAATAAATTTCAGTGCATATTTTGATAATTCTTCAATGAAAGAGGCTATGAAGAATAGTGGCTAGATCATTGAGTTTAACTATACACTCCCACAGATTATTTGAATTGTTGATTTCAAGAGATTTCTCTAATGTGGCAGACAACATGTTTGTACGTTGCTATAGCGATAGGAAGATGACTGTTAATGTTGGGCTACAGTGTGTAAATCATGGTATACAGTATCGTGCATGTGGGTAACTGTTAGTAATTCAATGGTTGGGAGATTGGATGTATCTGGACAAGATTTCCTATATTCATGCCACAAAAGCAATATCAGAACTCATCTTTACCCAGTTTGCACCTTGTCCTTCCCTACCTTCTGTCTACCCCCCACCCCCCTTACCAACCTCCCCACTCCATGGTTACAAAGTTGGAAGGTAGTTACTCAGTATCAGCTTCAATAGTTTGTATATAAATCCTTTCTATAAAGATGGTGTGAACAGTAGAATGAAGATTTACAGTTGCAAGTGGTATTAATGTTATAGATATCCCCAGAGTGAATTGATGGCCACACCGAACACTAATGATAAACGGAGGCAGAGATACCTGACAACATTAGAAACAATAGAAAAACATTACAAGGAAAGTGTAGGAGAAGATTATCTAAATCTGTCTATAAAGTGTACCTTGCCAAATAGTAGCAGATCTCTTAGTTGTATAGAGGGCAGTCAAGTTATTTGTCGATATCATGTGACTTTGTCCGAGATGTCACCCAGGATCTCCCAGCTTCATTGTCTGTACAGAATAAGCTGATAGTTGGACTTGCTATGTTGTTGTGATTGGACTTGCTATGTTGTTGTGATTGGACTTGCATGTTGTTGTGATTGGACTTGCCATCTCAGTTTTGTCAGTAGTTCTAAAGGCTTGGTTCAGTTGTTTAGATATTCTCTTCATAAGGAGTCTGGAACATTTTGTGGTTCTTGTTCAAGGGTCATCAGTTATCCATCTTCCAAAGTAATAATTAATAACATGATTGCTCAAGAGATGTTTTTCCTGTTATCAGTAAAAAGATATTCATTGTTTTTTGTTTAATACTAAGAGTCTTTTGTCTAGGGTTCTTATTAATACTTAAACATGAGCTACAAGTTTCATGCTGGAGTTCCATTGCCATTTATGATGCTCTATCAGTACGGCAGCCATCTTGTTTTGTTAGTTCAATCATGTGCATTTTATATCCATATGTCAAATGCAGGGATTATAAAGTATACTCTCTATGACCATATGTGTACATACTATGCATGAACTGTAACTAATCATCTAAGTGTGGGGGGGGGAGGAGGGGTGTAGGAGGGGGGCAAGGATGACAGACAGGTAACAGGAGAAGGCTTGCCACTGTAATCTTCCATCATTGACTCTCATTACATTTTTACAGTGCTTGCCGGCGTCTCTCAGTCTGTTTTGCTCTATCTGGGCGCTCTTCGCGCCTCCGGGCGGCTCCACAATTTCTTACTGCAACAGATCTTGCGTTGCCCCATGTCATTCTTTGACATCACCCCAGCTGGCAGAATCTTGAACAGGTTCAGTAAAGATATGCAAGGCTTAGATGAAGAAATCTCTAATTGTTTACAAGACTGGTTCCTCTGCGTCCTGGAAGCCGCGGGCGTAATATTCATTGTCACGTACAGCACCAGGGTTGCTATTGTGGCCCTTGTCCCTCTATGCTGCATCTATATGGTCATTCAGGTACAGAAAAACAAAAAACAGGAAGAAATATCACAAAAAGTGTTTTTGTTTTGTTCAGTCATTTAGAAATAACAATGCTTAATTTCTTGTTTATGAAAGCCGTGATCTTTTAATTCAAACTGTAGGCAAGCTTAACTGTTTTACATTTACAGCATTTTACAGCAAAACATTTACAGCAGTTTTCCAAATTGGCAAATGCATGGAAGACTACACGCATGTATGGGATTGTCCGGTACACCTTGTGTTCGTACGATATTTCAATGTAGTAGTGATCCCTGTGTGTGCTGTATCACTGTGCTTTCACTGCTTTGATAATGTTGACTAATTTTGCTACTGCTCAGTAGTAAGACTGCAAGGTCTCTCTTAAAGCACTTGATTATGTTAACATCGCTAAAATTTCTTGCTGTCCAAAAACGCTCCAATGAACTTGAACGATAGTAACTTTGTTGTGTTAGATGTGTTAGAAATTTACAAAAGTCTGTATACTTTTCAAAGCAATTGCCAAAATTTAGTCTGAACCTAAAACACTTTAATCCCAACTACACCTAGCCTAACCTAACCTTAACTTTCCATGTATGAAATCCAGATTTAAATTGTCATTATCACTCCAAGGTATTTTTGTACCTGATTGAATGATAGGAGAAACCTCAGAGGGTTGCTATGGGGCATCGTCATGGTGACCAAGGAGAAGCTTGTGGGATATGGCCATGAAACATATATAAGCAAGTTGATGTTTGTTCAAATGTGGAAAAAGTGCTGAATTGTGCCCTTGTTGCTTATCTTCCCCTATCTGTTCAAACCAGCCCTTATCCCCACCCCCTCCCATTCATTGTCTGGTCATTATTGTCATTAGAACCCATGGCATTCTATCCTTCATCACCCTCTGGAGAGGCTCCCACATGTCCTAGTTATTGTCTTAATTTAACAGGCAGACATTTCTAGGTATAGATGATTAACTTATCCTAAATATGGTTTGCTGGTCTTTACTGACATAAGTGAACATGTTCCCATGCTGAGGTGTTACAGCACCCTCCCCTCATCATTAAATTATTACATGGGGACCACAATGTAACCTGTCAACCTAAAAATTTCAATCTTTGTCAAATAAAGAATCTCTTCTTTGTCAGAAGGCTGGCTAATCAACCAAACACCAAACCTGTGATTTCATATTGGAATAATTATTGATATTGGTTTGACTTGTTGTTTTGTTCAACACTTCATTATCTTTCCTTTGTCTTCATGAATGATTGTTATGAAGATGTTGGATTGTTGGAGGTGTTGCTCTGTGGTTTTGGTTGCTGAGTGACTTCGTACTGTTCGTAATTATGGTCTTTGTGTACAGTGGTACAGTCCAGATGGTATAACTTTCAGAGGGTTGGGAGTTTTTACTGTCTGTCTGACGTTTTTTTGTGGTTTGATCCAACTTTTCTTGGTATTTGTGCAGCAGGTCAAAAAAAGTCTGGTGTTGCCTTGATGAGTAGTACTGTGAACAATATGCAACTTGCAATACACAATCAGTGTAATGGTAGCATATTTGACAGCTGTAGAAGAAGCATGGTTTCATTGATTACTGATGTTAAGTTGTCGCAGTTGTTTAATAGCCCCCTCGAAACTACTGTAGTATGGTTAATACATTTAGTAAGTTTTTCCTACCTCCTAATTCTAGTCATGAGCGTAAGTATCAACTTATATATTTCTCTATATTTATGTCACATGACGCTGTATCTCCTTGTGGAATGTACAAAATATAGAGATTTCACCGAAAAGTTAACCAAATGTCAGAGGAATGGATTACTGAGTTGCAACCAGACCTAAGTAAATAAACATCATCTCAGTCACCATGGTAATTAAGTGAGAAATAAATGAAGGGGTGTCAACTCTCTCTGTAGTTGACATGATAGTAGTGAATGAAGTCTGTTTGTTTAGTGTCACATGATTAACCATTAGTTCTAATTGTTAATCTGCCTAGTGAGGGCTTTATGTTAGTATTGTCCTTTTAGTTTTGAATCCCTGATGAGGTCTACTTTATTCAGTGCATTTTACAAATAAGTTTCTAAATAGGCAGCTATTTCTCTCCTTCGGTGTTACTACAACTTTCATCTGTTTTTTTTCCATTGTGAAAATTTTTCAAACCATTCGAGTTCAGCTTGGTTCCCTGCTGTTGGTATGAAATCACATGGTTAACTAACCCACGACATTGGCACACATCTCTCATCTCTACCCCATCAGCTGTTGCGTGCCTCTTCAGAGCCATCCTCTTTGCATACGGCTCGTTTACAGCTGCTCGGAGGGTTCACGACGCTCTCATAAATCACCTGCTGCTTGCCCCGATGGAATTCTTTGAGACCACTCCGTCGGGACGAGTTTTGAATCGTTTCAGCAAAGACGTTTACACGATCGACGTGACGGTGCCAGCGAGGACCAACAGTTTTCTTCAGTGCTTCTTGCGAGTGCTCTGTGTGATCGTGGTGGTCACGTACGGTACTCCGTTAGCCCTCCTCGGACTTGTACCTCTCTGCATCTCCTACTATCTCATACAGGTACACCTTCCTATGACCGTCATGCTGGCGCGGAAGTTTGTTTCGTTTTGAACACAATTTGACTTATTCATGGAAGCCTCTTCCAGTCGTGTCTGAAGCCTGTCTTTTTTTGTTGCACTTTCCCGCTTATTTTTCTTCTTTTCAGTTTTTCCAACTATATATTTCTTTTCCTCTGCTTCCTGTCCTGCCTACCTTACTATAAAAGCTTTCCTGAGCATGTTAGCTTTAAAATGTCACTCAAAATGGTTTGAATTCAAAGTGATGTCATGCAACATTTCTTTATATATTTCTTGACCTGTTAGTGTCATGGCCAGAACTCTGGTAACTAAAGAACAACTTGACCATGCCAAACTACCCACAGACCTTCGTGGTACTTATATTGAGTACAGAACCATATTACCTTTTCTTTCTTCAAATGAATGCGCTGTATTAAAGTAGATCCAGTGTTTACACCCAGTGAGTACTAGAAATGTTTTACTTTGTCCAAGGCCATAAAACATGACGATTTCTTTTGAATTTGTTTATATGGTAGTAACATAATGTTGAGGTGAGGATGGGTTTATTTTCAACATACGATAAAAAATTAATACAGATATTTAGTTACACAGAGGAGTGATATTAAGCATCGTAAATCTTAATTATGGATGTCAGGGTTTTCATGGACTCTGTAGATGCTTGGTGGAGGGAGTTTGGAATACTGTATAAAGCGTGGGGATGTTAACTCATAATGTATTGTCTGTAAAAACAATAGCTTAGTTTGTTATTTTGTCAGTTTTCAGTTCTGGTTGAATTATCTTTGTGTTATTGATGACATTCTCTGTCCAATTATTTCATTATTATCTTACTCTGTTTGTACCGCGGTCTATATCAAATATCTGTAGTGCAATGGTTGTTGAAAATTGGCAGTAAATTTATGAATATTCATGTGGTGGTCTGTCCCTCAACTTAAGAGGACATAATTTGTTAATTGAATTGATCTTTCTGATGCTTGCCAAGTTGATAGTACCCATTGATATGCCAAGAATGTAGGAGAATTCCTGTCATATTAGTCAAAGTTTCAGAAAGGATTAGGACATGTTGCAGTCTCATATTTCTGTAGGCTACCATTAACAAACACAGGCTTGGTTTTCAAGTTGTCACAGATATCATACGAATCTGCATCTGCATATGACTACAGTGTCACCCAAGAGAGTTTGATATTTATAATTATTTTGATCATGAAATTTGATAATGTAACTGAAAGAAGTAACTTGCTGAGGCTGTCTCCCTATTGGTTGGAATCAGTGTTGATTCATACAATGACTAGATGTCTCCCGAGTGATGCTGTGATTGTGATTATGACAAAGTTCCATCATCTAAAGCAGTCTATGCTAATATTGAAGAATAAAAAGCGGCAAACTTTTGCAGTAGATCGAATTCCATCCTGCAAAAAGATAAACTGACATGTAGAAACCTAAAAACAGGACTTTATTAGTGCAGACTTAATTAAGTGCATAGTGCTGGCCTTTATCTGCTTCAAGGACTTTTAGAGTTGCTATATCTTTTTTTTCTAGCTGGCTAATTTTTGGTTTATTTGCTTCTTTCTTTCCTCCGTGATTGCATTGCTCATCACCCTGCTGCTGCAGCTGTTTGTATGCTCATCGCAACCCTTAGCCTCTATCACGGGGGCGTCCTTGCATCACGCTTATTGCACGACAACTTACTCAGACACATCCTGCTCTCCCCCACCTCATTTTACGACACCACCCCGACCGGTAGGATCTTGAACCGCTTCGGAAAAGACGTGAACAGCGTGGACGACGTTTTACCGATGCGTTTCTCTCATTGGATTCGATGCTTCATGCATACAGCTACCACAGTGCTGGTTATATGCATCAGCACTTGGTATGCTGTAATCGGGCTTGTGCCTCTATTCGTGCTCTACGTGCTAATTCAGGTAGTAATGGCTTTATTATATCCTCCGTGCATGAGTTCACCTGCCAACAATCTGTTAATCTTTCACTAATAGTAGTCTACACCAATGTACTCTGTAGTAGTATCTCTGTACTCCGTAACACATAATTACAGTCATTATACTGACTGGTATGAGATTCTTTCTTCTGCATTATTTGTGTTATCTTTGCTGTGGTAGTTTTAGTTTACATATACAGCACAGTATCTTTTCCTTTCTGCCTACAAATTTATAACTCCTGTCGGGCCGAATGCAGCATTTTTCTTTACAACTCTCTCATTCCTGGCAATTTCTGGTATGGAACTTAATGGGGATAATTCCAATTCAATCCTAAAAATCACATTTTTTTCGGGGAATAAAATTAATGGCATTAGCTATAAACCTATCAAGTGTATATTTTGTTTTGGATGAAGAGTTGAAACGGATATCCTTGAATATACCAAAATTGTGTCTCTGACTCAACCTCGAGAAATATAAGGAAAACACTCTGTTTTTGGCATTCCAACATCAATTTAGAATACAAACTTGGGTATTTTTTACCATACAGACTACAAAGTACCTGTAACACGTTCATTTTATATTTAAAAATTGAATTGCCATGTCGCTTTTAAATATGCTGAGCAGGTATGACCAAAACCCCAACCAGGAATAAAACTTAGCTTTCTTAAGTTTGTTATTTACTGAAATAGATTTTAAAAAATATATAAAAAAGTAAAGAAAACTAAAATGTGAGTTATGGAATCTAGTTGTGATGTTTGAGCTTCGTAGATGCATAGGTCGTAGATGTGATGTGTCGTTCATTGATGTGATGTGTTGACTGTAGATGTGATATGAGGGTCATAAATGTGATATGTGGGTCCTATCTATGATGTCTGGCTAGGTCATGAATGTGATGTGTGGAACCTAAGTGGGATTTATGGATTCCTAGGTGTGTGATGTGTGGGTCATAGCTGTGATATGTAGGTCCTATGTGTGATGTCTGGGTTATGAATGTGATATGTGGAACCTAGGTGGGATTTGTGGATCGTAGGTGTGTGATGTGTGGGTCATAGATGTGATATGTGGGTCCCACGTGTGATGTCTGGCTGGGTCATGAATGTGATGTGTGGAACCTAAGTGGGATTTATGGATTCCTAGGTGTGTGATGTGTGGGTCATAGCTGTGATATGTGGGTCCCACATGTGATGTCTGGCTAGGTCATGAATGTGATGTGTGGAACCTAAGTGGGATTTATGGATTCCTAGGTGTGTGATGTGTGGGTCATAGCTGTGATATGTAGGTCCTACGTGTGATGTCTGGGTTATGAATGTGATATGTGGAACCTAGGTGGGATTTGTGGATACTAGGTGTGTGATGTGTGGGTCATAGATGTGATATGTGGGTCCTATGTGTGATGTCTGGCTGGGTCATGAATGTGATATGTGGAACCTAGGTGGGATTTGTGGATACTAGGTGTGTGATGTGTGGGTCATAGATGTGATATGTGGGTCCTATGTGTGATGTCTGGCTGGGTCATGAATGTGATATGTGGAACCTAGGTGGGATTTGTGGATACTAGGTGTGTGATGTGTTGGTCATAGATGTGATATGTGGGTCCTACGGGTAATGTTTGGGTCATGAATGTGATGTGTGGAACCTAGGTGGGATTTGTGGATGGTAGGTGTGTGATGTGTTGGTCATAGATGTGATATGTTGGTTCTACAGGTAATGTCTGGGTCATGAATGTGATGTGTGGAACTTAGGTGGGATTTGTGGATCTTAGGTGTGTGATGTGTGGGTCATTTATGTGATATGTGGGTCCCATGTGTGATGTCTGGGTCATGAATATGATTTGTGGAACCTAGGTGGGATTTGTGGATGGTAGGTGTGTGATGTGTTGGTCATAGATGTGATATGTGGGTTCTACGGGTAATGTCTAGGTCATGAATGTGATGTGTGGAACCTAGGTGGGATTTGTGGATCCTAGGTGTGATGTATGGGTCATAGATGTAATATGTGGGTCCCACGTGTGATGTCTGGGTTATGAATGTGATGTGCGAAACCTACAGTAGGTGGGATTTGTGGAACTGAGGTATGTGATGGTTGGGTCATAGATGTGATATGTGGGACTGTGGGTTGTACACTAGTTGTGATGTGAGGATCAATGATGATGCAGGGCTACTAGATGTGTTGCATGCTCCTGAATTTGATGTGTCAATCTTGCATTTGTTGTAATAAATTATGACGGTGTGGTTTGCTCTTATTAATCAAATGAATTAGTTTTAGTATATATTACATAATTCTTCAATGGAAGAGGCTATGAAGAGTAATGACTAGATCTTTGAGTTTAACTATACTCTCCCACAGATTATGTGAATTGTTGATTTCAAGAGTTTTCTGTAATGTAGCAGACGGCATGTTTGAATGTGTCATAGCAATGGGGAGACAACTGTTAACGTTGGGCTACAGTGTGTGTAAATCATGGTATATACATTATCATGCATGTGGGTCACTGTCGGTAATTCAATGGTTGGGAGATTGGATGTATCTGGACAATTAAAGACTCCCTATATTCATACCAGATTGTAGTGGCCTTGCTTCCATCAGCAAGCATGATAATAACTTAGTGTGCTGTTTGTAAGCCTAACTGTCATAGTACATCATATATTGCTTCAAATGATGACCGATATAGATGAATAATTAATTTCATTTGCTCTCCTCCTTAAATTATTCAGTATTTTCTTTACTCATCACAATCTTACCTGTAGTCATTGGTCATCATTGCTTCATTGCTTCATGTGATAATACTGTGTTCACTCTATATGAAACCTAGTCAAGAGAAACTTGAAAGGCATCATTTGGAAAAAGATCTTAATTGCGACATGGATTGCATTTGTGCTGATAAATTTGTCTTGTTTTTTATCTGCATTACTGTCACCAAAATCATTCAGTTGTTTGGTTATAGATTGTAATAGCGACTGGCTTGTCATTTTCCATCTGAAACCTTTTCTTTGTGGTCTGTTTGATTATTGAAGTGTTACAAGCCATCAGCCATTCATTTGGTATATATCAATAATTATATTATGGTCTACTGCCCTCTAATATGACTTTATACTGCCTATGATGTAACCACTGTTAATCTCTCTAATTTCTTGCTGATATTGCAGTTACTTATCTTTCGAGTTTCGACTTATACTGACTTCATCTTCAGTGTGTACTCTTATGATGTAAATGTTATCCATTAGCAGTGGGTTTCAATTGAAATAAATTGAGGAAGATTTACTTAATGTTCAACAAAGTAAGATATTCATTTTACCATGTAGTTACAGTTAGAAATGAACAGACCAAGTCAGATCAAAACAGACCAGGCTACTGTAGTTAAGTAGGCAAATCACAGGGTGGGATACTAAGGTAGGGATCCAGGCACTTCATAGAACCTGAGGGTGGTCCTATGAGTGAGAAACCAAGTCTATTTATATCAACATGACAAACCAGGGGGTTGTGTCACTGGGTATGGATCCAGGCACTTCATAGAACCTGAGGGTGGTCCTATGAGTGAGAAACCAAGTCTATTTATATCAACATGACAAACCAGGGGTTGTGTCACTGGGTAGGAATCCAGGCACTTCATAGAACCTGAGGGTGGTCCTATGTGTGAGAAACCAGGTCTGTTTATAGTAACATGACAAACCAGGGGGTTGTGTCACTGGGTAGGGATCCAGGCACTTCATAGAACCTGAGGATGGTCCTATGAGTGAGAAACCAGGTCTGTTTATAGTAACATGACAAACCAGGGGGTTGTGTCACTGGGTAGGCATCCAGGCACTTTATAGAACCTGAGGGTGGTCCTATGAGTGAGAAACCAGGTCTATTTATATCAACATGACAAACCAGGGGGTTGTGTTACTGGGTATGGATCCAGGCACTTCATAGAACCTGAGGGTGGTCCTATGAGTGAGAAACTAGGTCTATTTATATCAACATGACAAACCAGGGGGTTGTGTCACTGGGTAGGAATCCAGGCACATCATAGAACCTGAGGGTGGTCCTATGAGTGAGAAACCAGGTCTGTTTATAGTAACATGACAAACCAGGGGGTTGTGTCACTGGGTAGGCATCCAGGCACTTCATAGAACCTGAGGGTGGTCCTATGAGTGAGAAACCAGGTCTATTTATATCAACATGACAAACCAGGGGGTTGTGTCACTGGGTATGGATCCAGGCACTTCATAGAACCTGAGGGTGGTCCTATGAGTGAGAAACCAGGTCTATTTATATCAACATGACAAACCAGGGGGTTGTGTCACTGGGTAGGAATCCAGGCACATCATAGAACCTGAGGGTGGTCCTATGAGTGAGTAACCAGGTCTGTTTATAGTAACATGACAAACCAGGGGGTTGTGTCACTGTGTAGGCATCCAGGCACTTCATAGAACCTGAGGGTGGTCCTATGAGTGAGAAACCAAGTCTATTTATATCAACATGACAAACCAGGGGGTTGTGTCACTGGGTATGGATCCAGGCACTTCATAGAACCTGAGGGTGGTCCTATGAGTGAGAAACCAGGTCTATTTATATCAACATGACAAAAACCAGGGGTGGTGTCACTGGGTAGGCATCCAGGCACTTCATAGAACCTGAGGGTGGTCCTATGAGTGAGAAACCAGGTCTGTTTATAGTAACATGACCAACCAGGGGGTCGTGTCACTGGGTAGGTAACCAGGCACTTCATAGAACCTGAGGGTGGTCCTATGAGTGAGAAACCAGGTCTGTTTATAGTAACATGACCAACCAGGGGGTTGTGTCACTGGGTAGGCATCCAGGCACATCATAGACCTGAGGGTGGTCCTATGAGTGAGAAACCAAGTCTATTTATATCAACATGACAAACCAGGGGGTTGTGTTACTGTAAGAATGAAGATGAGGGTCGTACATTTTAAGCAATAATAGTATGAAACATACCCTAAATTCAGACTTCCATGAGGATGAGAAGTTAAGTAAGTAATATTTGAAATCATAGAAACCCTAAATTTATGAGAGATATTATTATTACGTCACAGTAAATTAGATTAACACTGTGAACAAACATCGTCAATACTATTAAAACAAAACCAACAATCCTGCAAAAACAAAGTATTTTGTAAAGAAAACATTTTACTTTTATTCTGCTGATAAAAATTCCATAACTTTATCCCAACTCCTGTCTATTCCCCCTCACCACCCACCTACACCCACCCATTCCATTGAAATGATCGGTTGGGGTAGTAGGGCTCGTCAAGTTGTTCAAATGAGGAAATATTCAGTTTAGGATTTCATGCATGAATTCTGCACTTTTATCTCTCTTTTATTTTTATATTCTTCCTTTTTCTTGTTGTTTTATGTTCTTTTTTGCATGTTTGGTTTTGGCATGGCCTCTAATCCCTAACTGCATATTAACCTTTGCTGTGTATTTCTTTCTTTGCACTTCCCTAACCGTTTTATTATGATTTTTATTAATTATTATTATAATTGCATATATCCAGTATTTTTGTGCATATAACCAGTATTTTTGTGCATATAACCAGTATTATTAAGCCAGCGCTACAGTACATTTTGGGTGATTAAATGGGAATTTTAGTGTTTTAGATATCTAGAAATTTACCCTCCTACTACAGTATTTCCAAAAACAAACAATCATATGACTAGATTGCTAATTCTCATGTTACAGCAAATATTTCACCATTTTTGATCTAGTTGCAAAAAAACTGACCAGATTTAACTGAGGTGAATGCTCAGCTTAAGAAAGAAGAAGGCGAATATTAAAGAAAATCTTTGTCCAATTTACTGTCGAACAATATTACAAATGGTACTGCGGATAAAATATTATTTGCCAAAATAAAATGATAAAATACAACATACTTTTGTTTGTAGTGAATTTACCTAAATAATGTTAACTTAACAAGTTTGAATGTGGTTAAAAGTACTTTGAGATCTATATATAATTGTGAATTAATTGTTGCTGGCTTGTTCTATAGCTGAAAATATAATAGGCTTACTAGCATACAAGTATGTTATCCCTAAATGTTGCTGTTTATGTCCTTAAATCTTTATGTAGTACTTTGTTTATTTGTTTTTTATTTATGTTTTGTCTTTTTGTAATGTTTGCATAGTAAGTATTGCTTCAGACAGTGATGTTATCTTTCCTTCATATTTTTTTTATGATTCATAAGATTCTATGAAACAGATACACTTATGTCAGGCTGTACCAAAAATAGTTCTATCCAAACTTTAATAAATACTGCTTATGTTGATTTACCAAAGTTTAATTGTTCAATTTAGAATAATTTGTTTGATTCAATTGTAGCTTAAGATGGGCTGCTGTTAGATGGACTGATATATCTGTATTTTACACTAATATAATTCACCATAAAATAAAGATTAGTGCCAAACCATTAGTAGCCCAAACATAGATCTTATTTTAAAATCCTTCAGTACTTAATTAACAAATCATTTACTTCACTGCACATATTTTAAATTCTAATTTCTATTTGCTATCGGTGTTTGCCTCCTCATGTAGCGATACTTCGTCAGTACATCCAGACAACTCAAACGACTTGAGTCTGTTTCCAGGTCTCCGATCTACTCTCACTTCTCCGAGACGCTGTCAGGGACCAGCACCATCCGGGCCTTCAGCAAGCAGAAAGATTTCATTTTGCAGAACGAACAGTTGGTGGATAGGAACCAAGAAACATACTATCCTAACATAGTGTCCAATAGGTGAGCATTATAATGTGTACACAGTAGTTTGGTTGCTATATATGCAGTGTAAGAAATCATTTTACTCAACAAGAAATACACTAAGAAAAGCCAAGAACAAGGAGCCCTTATCTTGCAGGGCAAAATTTTTCCTGGTTGTCTCAGGGAAAGCCAGGCCTTCCTGTTTGGTCGCTTGAACATCAAATTTGGATGTCTGGAAATGTAGAAGGGTGTGAAACGGAAATATCATTTTACTTATGATTTGGGGGTATTTACTATTTAGTTACAAAGTAGTTATCTGTCAGACTACCTCCAACGCCAATTGTCCCTCGGACAACCAGGTCTTACTTTTTGGTTGTCCAAACAGAACATTTGGTTGACCGAAAAAAATGTAGGTTTTGGCAACTTTGCTAATTTTGTGGCAACTTTGCTAAATTAAAACGCAGAAAGGCTAGCCTTACAACCAAATGTGCAGTAACTTTTGCAATGATAGGAAGTTCATTGAATGTTTCACTAGGAGTACAGTTTCATCAAAAGGAATGAAAATAGGCAAACTTTCTACGGCGGTCTGTTCCGATTCAGCAGGCAATGTGTACATATCTTCAAGCCTACTATGGGCCTACGATTTACCACAAGTTTTGTGCAAATATGATTGTGGTCTAAGTGTAAATTTTAGGAATTTAACTGGTCAGTTGGTGTAACTTTTGCCATCAGCATTTCACAAGATAACCTAATGGCTTACGCTGTGGACAAGTTATGCAGTAACTATGAACATTATGATCAGGTGCATCAGATTAGTGAAAAACCAAAGTATCAGAAGGAACACAGAGAGGGACTTGAAATATCCATCTTATTGTTTTATAGAGGTTGACAATGGTTTATACAACGGTATGCCATGAATTGTCAATGTTTACAAAGGTTACAGGGGGTCTAGACTGCTTGCCATGAATTGTAAATGTTTGCATAGGATATGGTGGGCCTGGACTGCTTGCTAATGGGTTTTTCTGCTCTAGTTTTTGAGATGCAGCAGCCTTGCTCCTCTGGTTTTATTTGAGTACCTCCAGCGTGATGGAGGGTGACATCCATCCATCAGTTTACCTATTTGGGATAGGCATCTTTAGTTACAATGCAATCTGAGTTTGATGTCAGTAACCATTCTTCCTTTAAAGCTGATTTTGTTTGTCGAACAGATGTTTGGTCGTCTTGTACAAAGCAATTAAAAGTTGCATGCTGACTAAAAAGAAAACTTTGCTGCGAAAAGATTTTGTATGTCACTACAAACGGCTTTAAAATATTTCTTTTTCTTATTGTTTTAGGTGGCTTGCAATTCGACTGGAGTTCATTGGAAATGGAATTGTGTTCTTTGCAGCCCTTTTTGCAACCATCGGACGAGAATATCTCAGTGCTGGGCTGGTTGGTCTGTCAGTTGCTTATGCTATGCAGGTTAGTCAATTTTACTACGGATAGAAACTTGTTCAAGTCACGGATACAAACCTCCATTTCTTGAAATGTTCTATTCAAAATTCAAATCGATGATAAGTAGTCTATGCATTAAACATCTAGTTGACAACTAAAGGACACTAGCAGATTAACCTTTGACTTCTGGTCAAAGAGGGGTTGAGGGAGTTGTTCAATTATATTTTTGAGGGCAGTTGTAATAAATTATTCCAGATCGCTATACAAAATTCAAATCAATGATAAGATTCTCTACGCATTAAACATCTAGTTGACAACTAAAGGATACTAGCTGATTTATCTTTTGACCTCTGGTCCGAGGGGAGTTGAGGGAGTTGTTCGTTTATATTTATTTTTAAGGTCAGTTGTAATAAATAATTGCAGATTGTGTTAGTGGTTTTGACTATCTCGTTGTTACACTGTTTTGATCCTGAATGTGCAGAATCTGAAGGCATTCTGCTTCTCACTGGAGGATTGATGCATGGTTTGATAATATTCTGTATAAATAATTTGATGAAAGGAAGACACTTGGTGTTGGAGAGGAATGAGGGAATGCCCCTGTGAAAGCCTTATTTAGCTAGAAACAATGAATTTTGTTAAATTGAACCATTGTCGATGGTTTTATAATTAATCCTAGTTACTACTGTACAGGAGACATATATCCGACAAACGTTTAATGGAACGTTCCAATATCTTTGCAGGTGACACAGACATTGAACTGGATGGTAAGAATGACCAGCGAACTGGAGACGAACATTGTAGCTGTGGAGAGAATTAAAGAGTACACAGAGATTGAAACAGAGGTCAGTAAAAGGACTTTATTCAAGGACTTCAGTCAATGATTGTCAGTCCAACTTTACTTTGGACTGGCCCTCAGTTCCACTAAAGCTAAGCCCGTCAGTCCAACTTTACTTGGGACTGGCCCTCAGTTCCACTAAGCTAAGCCTGTCAGTCCAACTTTACTTGAGACTGGCCCTCAGTTCCACTAAAGCTAAGCCTGTCAGTCCAACTTTACTTCAGACTGGCCATTTGGGTCTCTTGTAGCTTACGCATACACTGCTAACTAACAGAGTATAAAATGCAGGGCCGGTTTGTTGGTCCCTGTTTGCTGTTGTGTTACCATTTCTGTGATAAGCGGTTTAAACTTCGATATACACTTTTTCTGGGCCAGTGAAATAACTGTCAAGAATATGAGACAGCAATTTCCAGGAAAACTCGCAAGAAAAAAGACATTAATGATGCTGTTAAATCATTGAAAGTGTTTTTCAACCCAAGAACAGATGATAAAGAATAGTTTAAAACTGCTTCATACTGATTGAAATTACTTACATACTAACAGAAATATGTTCTTATTAGATGCAAGTTATCTATGAGAGTAAATCATTTCATTTGTAGTACAGAGTTGTCATTTCAATACACAAAAGGAACCATCAATACTGTAAACCTGTTGACAAATAATACTGAAGATATATAATGGAGCTCTAGTAGCTTTTATTTAATAGATAGCTGATGGATATAATAAAAACACTTCTCTCTAATGCCAGGCTGCCATGGACATCCCCGAGAAGAAACCTGACAACAGTTGGCCCCCTGCTGGTGAGGTTTGTGTGAAGGACTACAGTACCAGGTACAGAGAGGGTCTAGACCTGGTATTAAAGGGAATATCATTTACAATTCAACCAGGAGAGAAGGTAAGGCAAAAGTGAAGCTTGTCTTAAAATAAGTTACAGCATCGTGGAACATTATCATGTTGGGCATAATTAATCATGTTATACATGCATTCAGTGTTTGGGATGCATCTTGGGGTTACTATGATGAACCTAATATGTAATATTTTTACATAAATTAGATAATCCTTATTCTAACTACGAGATATATGTGCTTGTCATAACTTCATTATTCTTAAATAGGGAGTTATTTAACCGATTAATCCGCTATAGAAAATACAGTTTGGCCAAAAATGAATTTGCTCTCATTTGGAAAGTTTGCCATATATCCTTGTACCTAGTTGTGGTTGAGGAAACTGGTCTACCTTTCATGCAGGTAACACCAGATTGTAACAAATATAACACAAAATGCAGGTAAAATATTTTGGGAAACATACACTTCCCAACATGATCATTTCTGTACACCCAAATGATACAATATAAACTGACTGTCATTGTATGTTTTAAGAATTAATGGTCAAATTTTGGGGTTCAACATATGCAAGCCCAAGTAATGACCACAAATGACCTTTCAAATAAAGTTTGACCTCCAAGTTCAGAACATGGTAGGGTCATATGAATAACCATACTTGCTGTAATTGTGGTTTTGCTGTATTATTCCAAAGTTACTTCGGAGCCATACTAAGCGGTCAATAATCATTCCGATATAACAACGGATGATGCAGGCCCACGATAACTTTACAAGGGTCATTCTGTTTTTGATAGGTCGGTATAGTGGGCCGGACCGGAGCAGGGAAATCGTCTCTCACTTTAGGACTCTTCCGTATCATTGAGGCAGCAGGAGGCAGTATCACTATTGATGGTCAGGATATCTCAGAAATTGGACTTTATGACTTGAGATCCAAACTGACAATTATCCCACAGGTACGTTTATTAAAGCTAGAAACAGCTAGCCCGGTATGTTTATCAAAAGACTATACTTCCACAAAGTAAGAAACAGCTAGCTCAGTACGTTTATGAAAAGACTATTTTTCTGTAAAGTGAGAAACAGCTAGTCTTCCACAAAGTTAGAAACAGCTAGCCTGGTACATTTAGTAAAGGATTATTCTTCTCATAGTTAGTAACAGCTAGCCCAGTAAGTTTATGAAAGATCTATTCTCCCACAAAGGTTTAAACAGCTAGCCCTTTGGATTTTACTGGATGTAATTGCATCTTTCTCAAGATTGTTGAGAATGATAGTTAATCATATTGTTCATCACAACATGTAAGAATATACAGTTGAAAACGCCTGCTGGAAACGAGAATACCGAGTGAGTCTAAATCCAGTGAATAAAAATGACCATATCCTTGTCTTGTCCAGGGGGTTAAATCCATAGATTTATTGTCTTGGGAGGCTTTTTATGTGGAAAGTGATAAAAACTTGCTTTTGTGTCCATATTTTTACACATACTTTTTCTATTTCCTCTTCTTGCAATGTTTACAGTGTTCCATAATTCATAAATTACTCATTAATTACTTTTAACAGAGATGCATAGAGTCATTGACAGACAAGTATTATTTTTCTCCTGTCACAGGACCCTGTTCTGTTCGCTGGAGATCTTAGGATGAACTTGGATCCGTTTGAGAGTTACTCCGACGATGAGATTTGGGATGCCCTGAGACATTCTCACCTTGATGAGTTTGTCTCCAGTCTTTCAGAGGGATTGATGCACAATTGCTCCGAAGGGGGAGAAAATTTGAGGTAAGATTGCTGCAAGCGTGGCATCAATACACTGCAGAAGTAATATTTATATGTAAAATGAATTGTTTGAAGCTGGATTGAGATGTTCAGGACATAAGAAGACAACCGTAAAAGATTTGTCAGCAGGTTAACAGAGTACCTAACTGTGAGAAACATTCAGGTTTGATAGTTTTCATAATCTAGTTTTTGATGGAAAGAGAAGATAACATTGTGATAAGTCAGACTGCTTGGTTGGTTGAGCTTGAATTCAAAGCTGTTGAGCCATATGTATGTATTTTAGAGACAAAGTAACTGATATGAGTATGGAAAATCTATACTAGTTTTCTATACTATACTGTACTATACCATACCATACTATACCATAGCATGCAATAGTTTGTCCCCTCAAAGACTGACCATACAAGACCTGTGTAGGAGACCGTAACCCAGATGAAGAGCTGTTTATGATATCATTTATAGTTCCTTGATAACCTAGGAGACCGTAACCCAGATGAAGAGCTGTTTATGATATCATTTATAGTTCCTTGATAACCTAGGAGACCGTAACCCAGATGAAGAGCTGTTCATGATATAATTTATAGTCCCTCGATAACCTAGCACAGTATATGTTAATGTTCACACCAGCATTCATTTTGTTTGATTTTCTGCTTTATTTGTTTTAGTGTCGGACAGCGTCAGCTCATCTGTCTTGCGAGAGCTCTTCTCCGTAAAACAAAGATTCTGATTTTGGACGAAGCGACAGCGGCCGTTGATCTGGAGACGGATGATTTGATCCAGGCAACCATCAGGACTGAGTTTGTTGACTGCACCATCCTGACAATAGCTCATAGACTGAATACAATTATGGACAACACAAGGTCAGTCAAAACAAAGCCTGTTGTTTGTTTCTCATTTGTCTTTACATGGTTTATTTGTCAAAATTCACTTTTTAATCACTAAATACATCTGTATTTTATCTTGATCCTTCATCTTATGAACTTCACATTACACATATCTCCAGTTTTGCTTACAAACTTTTTTAGTAATGTTGTGTAACAGGTCCAAAATTTTTTTGTTTGTTCATCGAAACGGGTAAATTAATTTTTCATTCGTGTTTCAATGATTCAAAGCAGCTATAAATAACAGTACTCTGTATCCCACCAGATTCAATGTAGTCATTAACGGTGCAATGTTCCACGTGAAACATGCTTAAGATATTCTTTTGGTCCAAAGATCTGCAATTTTTCCGTCTCTGACAATAACAATGACTGCCTTGATCATTATATGCAAAGTAGCATCTCAATGTGTTGTAGACTTAAAGCCAAGGGTTTACATTTGTGTTTGAAATTCTGTGGAAGTTTGAAGCATCAGCTTCTGTTTTATGCTCAAGTTTATATGCATGTCAGTATATTGAGCCTTTTTAATCACACAAGCACATTGGTTTAATAGCAATAAGGGCAAAGAGTAGTTCTAAAGAAAATAGTCCCAAAATTAAATAGAGACACACAAACATACTCGCCACTGTGCTTTACCGTCTTTAGTAGTAGTAGTTAGTTGAGTCTCGTCTATCCGACATGCTCAGTGATTAACCTCCGCCACGTATCACAATCTTGCGCAAGGTTTATTGCTTCCTCGAAATTGTTACTGTTTAAAACAATAGATCCGTTGACAGAAACAATAAATCTTGATATGAGAGTAACCGTGACAGGATGTGTTCACTAAAATGAGCAAAAAACAAGCAAATTTCCGAAGAAAGATGATGCTGACAACACGCCACTGAAGTCTTCCGAGTTTATTGGTTGCTGTAGATATACGCGAACGTCCGTCTGCTCGGAGAGAAATACCGTCTTTAACAGGTAACAATTTATTTGATGACATAATTTGTTTTCTTTTCTGTAGAGTGCTGGTTCTAGATTCTGGAGAGATAGCAGAATACGATACTCCAGCTAAGCTCTTGGAGACTGGAGGCATCTTCTATGGAATGGCGAAGGACGCGGGCCTTGTAGCATCTTGATTACATCGCAAAAGATTGTTTCGGTTCTGCATTTTGGATAAAAGCCAGAAGAAAGAACGGTTACTTGGCACTGTTCTTGAAGTAACCAACAAGAAGACGACCAGTTGACTCTTCTACATTGGTGATGTGAGTCGCTGGGGCATGGGGGTGGGAAAGAGGAGGTTGCTAGTCATACTTAGCAGGGTGTAAGCTTTGAAGAAAGCTTTGAAGAAAGCATTGAGGCAGTGGGGGAAGGGGCGGGAAGGGTTAGCATTCAATTCTCTTTTTCAGTTTAACAGTTTGTGTTGACATACTACAATTTGAAAAGCTTTCAAGACCTGTCACAGAATTTATCACCTCAATATTCACCTCAATATTTATGAGTCACAGGTTGTAGCCTTACTCATATTTCATGATATTAATAAGAGTGTTAAAGTTTGTCTTTCTATGTTAAACCTATTTTGTTTTTTAAACTTTGCTTTTATATTTTTGTCCCAATATTCATTTTCAAGTTTTGTATGTCTTTTAACTGTCAACTTATTTTCTAAGGTTTTCAATTTTTTTCTTTAAATCCATTCGAATATGGGCATTTTGAGTTTTTCATATGACGTATAAACACAAACGAAAATGTTGTTCATGAATAGCACACAGCTCCTATGTTTTTACTTACATTTCAAAACTGAGTAAACTGGTTGGTTTAAAACTTGCCTCGTAGTTGTGTTCTGATGAATATCCTTCATTGTTTGTACTTTCTTTGATGTGATATTAAAGTATAAAGCTCCATTATGCCTTCCATTATAAACACAAACTGTTCCCTAACCCTATTTTGGTACCATTGTGTAGTTAATAAGCACACAATCTTGTAGATGCATCGTTTGCCAAATATTTGGCCTTATCTCAGAGAACGAGCAAGAATGGAAACCTCCAAAACATTATTATTCAGACCGTCCAGATGGAATGCATAGTGAGGCTTTAACATGAAAGGACAAGATGTGCAGTGACCTTTGAGTTAATGTTATATATTCTTTGATGGTATGATATTCCTTCTATTTACCCTTATATTTCTCATATCATGGTGAAGCGTGTAAAACCTACCTTTATAATCCCCACCGGCTTCATACACAGTGTATCAAAGACTGGAACAGTATGAACTTTTTAACTGTTTCTGTATGTTTAGATAGTACGGTATTCAAATGGTGGCCTTTACTGTAGAGTTGTCTACTTTTTGTTTGTCACTTAGATAGTTAATGTAAGATACTTAATATATGCTGCAAGACACTTGGGGCGATATTTTATGAAGGAAGTACGTTCCTTTGTAGCTACTTGTTCTGTTTGCTATATGATCTCACCGTTAAACAATGAATTATTCGACAACCTGTAGGCTTTATTTGTTCACACTCAAATGAGTACGTATTAATGATTACCCACAATGTTGATTATTATAGATGTGATTGAACACACAATATCACAACTTTATTAAGAGGCTTGTATTAGTATACATCTCTCTCCAGAGGCTCCAGTTCACCGTACTTTCATCAAGGGATGTCATTTTCTTATCATGTTTTCAGTTTTAGTATTTTTATCTTCTATGTTACTGTTTTATCATTCAATTATGGTGTGTATGTATGCTGTTGATAAATAAAAAGGATTCCTTCCACGGTATGGAGTGGCAAAATAAATGGCTGTCCTTTGAGTTTCTTATAAAGCTAAGATTTATATCAGAGCTGTAACATGATATAAATGTGGTTTTCTGTTTCTTAATATTGGTGTCCAAATGCACTACACATCCAGCAAGTGCAGATATACCCCACCCCACCCCCAAAGATAAGAATGGGGTCACACATCCCTTGTAATAATAATAATAATCAGCAGTTATTTTTACGAAGCTTAAGCGAACAAAAAAGTGGGAGAAGCCTGCACAGGCTTATGGATCACAACTTACACCTCGGGTGGCTTCCAATTCAACATTTTATATCAAATTTAGAAACTCATTTCAGATGGGAAAACCGTAGACTGCTCTTGGATGATAAACCCACCTTACATAGAACCTCCTGATTGCCAAGTCTCATTGCTTCAAATGCCATTGCCTTTATCCACTCGATCACAGCACCAGTGATTCATCCTAGATGAAACCTGGTGGGGGTGGGGGGGGGGGCACCTAAGTTACAGCAACTGAAGTAGATACAATTATTGATTCTATTAAAATTTACCAAACCTCTACGGCAAGACATGCATAAGGAACAGATGCTCTAGAACTCTGATGAAGATGCACAAATAGATAACACTGTACTTTAAGAACAAAACCTCTACATGGATCACAGAAACAGTGAATTTCATTCTTAATATCTTCATTTATTTTGGGGGAATGGGTTAAAATTCAGACAATTTATCTCAAAATTTTGAAGATTGATCTCAAAGGTGAAATTTCTCACAAAATTCCAGCAGTTTTTGCCAAAAATTGTATCTGGAAATGTTCATGTAGCTAGCTAAACAATTTTACGCTGACATTTCTATGTCAAGATTTAAAAAAAAATTCCCAACAATTTATCGTAAGTTTTGATGTTTCTTTCTGGAAGTTTACGCCGGACCTATAAGCCGCCCCACCCCCCCCCCCCCGAGTTGATCATGACAGTAGGCCTACCGAATTTGCCTCACTTTCCCGCCTAGGCCTAATGCCAGACCAACCCACTTGGGTGATGCTATATTGGTCATTAAAGCAACTTCTGTGACGAGATTCGCAGCGAACTCAAAAGAAAAATATCTTGACCAACATGTTTAATGACGTTAGGCCTATGTTATGAGACCATTTGAATTGTTTTGTTGTAAATGTAATGATTTCAAATGGATATGCATCTAGCATGTCATTGTTAATTTATCTTCGGGCAGATGCACACGGATGTCGATTTAAATTGACATATGTGATAAATCGGTATATATATACCGATTTATTTTACATATCATCGATTTAAATTGGTATATGTCGATTTAAATCGGTATATGTCGTTATAAACTGGTATAAGTCGAATTAAATTGGTATCTGTCGATTGACATATACCGATTTAATTCGACATATCATCGATTAAAACTGGTATATGTCGATTTAAATCGACATATACCGATTTATTTTACTTATCACCGATTTAAATTAGTATATGTCGATTTAAATCGGTAGCAGTCAATTTAAGCTGCTAGAAACTGGTATAAGTCGAAGGAAATTGGTATGATGTCGATTTAAATCGGTATATGTCGATTCCCCACGATTTGAGACTGATGGCCCGCCATAGGTCGTGGTCAAAGGTTAAGCTAAGGAGCGCGAATTATGATCTGTATATAAGAGCTCACGAAAGGTTGCACGAGCAGTGCAGTTCGCTTCCTGGCAGTGGTAGGCTAACAATTCATGCGTAATTGTAATTTGTAGCCTATTCTGTATGGGGAGTAACTGAAAAATGTGAAGGGCAGATATATTCACCAGCTCGAAGGTTGTTCATTAGTTTTGTGGAGCAAGTTAGTAGTAGTACTTCACATTGTTTGAGTCGGCGAGCGTGAGAAATTAGGCTAGCCTATCATATAATAGGTTCGCTTAGGCCTAACGATAGGCTAGCTCACGTAGGCACGGGCGTCTATAGTAAGTTGGAATGCTAGCCTAGGCCTAATATGATATTCACTAAATTATTTAAATAAGTCAATTTATATCTGCCGACAAAATACTAGACCTAACTGGTTGGGCCTAATTACTTTCTGGTTAAGGCTAGTACAGTTAGGCTAGGCCTAACTTAATTAATTGTCTTTAAATTCCTACCAGAGTAGCCTACCATAGCCTATGCCATCTAGCATTTAACAGCAACACATCCACAAGAAACTAACTCGCAGCCGGACAAATTAGCTTAGGATGAAAGCTCTCTCTCTTTGCTAGTATTTCTATTTCCATCATGTCAGATAGGCAAGGCCGGCTCCTGTTAGTTTCCAGGCCGGAAAACGTTGATTTTCTTTCCAACTTCCAAGAATAAAACATTACTTTCCTCCGTGAAATTTTATGGGAGGAAACCAATGTTTTCAGGGGAGGAAAGAAAGACGGCTAGGCTGTGGAAAGAATTAATTTAGGTAGTGAAACAACTGTACGTAGTAAATTTATCTTGTGATTTAGGAGATTTTGGTGAAAGAAAGCAACATATTTCAATGGAGCCAGTGGCTATGTTGGAAGAGACACTTTTAGTAATTGAAGAAACTGTTAAATGGGAAAACAATGATTTTAGGGGAGGAACCAAGGAAAGCATACCTATAGGCTAAATTTTCTATGTTATTTCATTCCCACAATGAATGCCATACATGCAAACAACCCATTACCACTTTGAATTCCACGCATGTAAATTACTAAACAATCCTATGCAAACAATCCGGCCTATTCACAAACACTTTTTATCTTCCAATCACTGAACAGTTACACAAGTGGTCACATTTCCTATTTTCCTGCATACTATCACAACTTTCTTTAGCTTACTCTCAACCGTCTCCTCCCTTGAAAATAGTGTGTTAATTTCCTGACCCATGTTATTTTTCTCCCTTAATGTTACCTTTCTCCCTTAAATCTTTTCCTACAGTTATTCCACTTACAACATCTATTCTTTCCACATAGCCTAGCCAATATGCCTCCCATGAAAAACCTCAGTTCCCCTGAAAATGTTAGTTTCCCATGAAAACGTACTTGACTCCCCAATGATGTAGGGGAGGTCAGTTACTGATTGTTTTTAGTGGGAGGAAAGTAACATTGTTTCAGGGGAGGAAACAAAAGGCCCCAAGCTAGGCCTACCACCAAATGAAAACGGAAACCTAGGCTAGCCTACCAAAGTGCAGGCTAGATAGAGATGGTGACAAACTAGCCTATCCTAGGCTACTTATACTAGCAATGGTACTTTGTAATATGAAATTCTCATTTAATTTGGCCTAGCTCTGTGGTCTAAGTGATGTTGGTGATGGTTGAAGTATGGAGAAAACTCTCCATGCAAGCTGATATTACCAAGCTTAGGCAACTAAATTGATATGCATGTATTAATTTGATCAACTAGCATATTTTTGACCTGAAGCTAGGCTTAACAGTATTGGTCCAACTTTTGTCTTAAGTAGGATCTTTATCAGATCATAGCCTTCTTTTGATGCCTAAGGCATGATTTTATGGTATACAGAACTGTTTCACTGAAACTTCGATTATTTTAAAACCGAATTCAAACTTTGCTTAGTCGACCTCTCATAGTTGATTAATTGTCTTTAACTTAGTTTTTAATTTGTAAGTTGTGAGGAACCAAACTCATGGTAAACACTATATAGTATCTCTGTCCTTGTTGATGTAGAATATTATTACACAAGTGCTAGAAGTCATGGAAGCACATGAGGGTTTACCATGAATATACCAATATGTTGTTGGTACTTGTGTATTGGCTGAAAAGCCCATTTTCATCTTTGCTAAGTGTACATGTTGTAGCTTAAAGGCATTGAAGACTCGCCCAAAAACGCATGCGGCCATCTGAAAAATTTAACTTTCTGTTGCTTGCAAGTGACGTTTTGTTCGTGTTGCTACAAAATGCAGACAGTAATGAAATGTGATACTTTAATTTTTATCTTTAGCTGGACCTAAGATGTCCATCGCTGTATCGTTTGTGTACTGTGCTGTGGTTATTGACCGCAGCTGTATGTACTGACTGTACACTAGTGTCTAATTACCGACGGTAGCAAGCTGTGTGTTTTTTTTCTGGGATCGATGGTGGCGTTTAACACTTCTGTTACACCTCATTCGAAACTAGGTCAAATTACCGGCATTAGACTTTTCTTTTTGCGCGAGTCTTCACACCCTTTAAGTGTCGGTCCTTATTTCACTTGTCAAGTTTCTCGTTTCAAGAATGATGTTTGTTTCAGAAATTTTTCAATTTTCCAGTTCTTCATGAAAGTGCTTGCCAAGTTTGTTTGAACTGGTGCATGCTCTCAAAACTGCTTGGCTGATGAAATGTTCTCAAAATTTTATTGCATTCATTCCTTACTATTGGCTTGACCATTATAGTGAACAATGTACATCAAAGGAAGTTTTGGCATTTTATGAAGTACTCCATATGTAGGTTTGATAGCAATGTCTAGTAAGGTTCATTAAAGAGTCATATTGCAAGTATTAAAATAAAAAGGCACTTAGTAACAAAAAGAGGTACAGTTTATTCATGTTTGTAAACATTCATCGAAAAAGGTATCTGCATACGCAAACTGGAAGATGATTTTTATCTCAATACATTACATGTATAGAGATGTTGTAACAGTAAGTGGGAATCTCTCCTCTCTAAAAAGTTTCAGCGTCTTCATAAAAAGTTCGTTTTCTCTGGAATTTCAAGAGCAAGTGTATATTATATAGGTCAACAAAATTTACTATTTTTTATTCTAGAATTTTATCTCAATCTATGACTTTTTCGCTGATTTATGGCCAAATTGGGCCATTTCGGGCTGAAACACGGTTTTTGCAAGTCTTTTTTGCACACGCTCCAAAACTTGTATGTAGGGGAGTTTCGTCCACGTTTCCCTGCTCATTTGTTAATTATTATTCGATGTCTATGGTTTATTATGGGCACGTGACATTTTACTTCTCAGCGATTGGTTTGTTATCTGCTGTTTTATGTATTATGAAAGAGAATAGAATAGAATTGTCTTTCAACAGTGGTATCGTCTAAGATAGGGTCCTATGTATTATATATTTTATTAACATTTAAAACTTTCATTTGTTGTTTACAGGTAGGTATGAATAGGAATTTTACTACCTGTATGTGACATTTTATGGCTTTTATTTGCTTTATTTGATGTTTAAAGCAGCAATTTGCGTTGATTCTCGAGATTTTCCAATCCTAGGATATTATATGATATTATACCAATGAAGTAAACTAAGCTAACTGAAAAGTTTCAACTCAAAATATTCCCGAAAAGTGCAAAAAAATGACATTTTTCTGACATTCGTATTTTGAATCTTTGGCTT
>JAIPMN010000776.1:0-27720 GCA_020650975.1 Apostichopus californicus | reverse complement strand
CCCCCCCCCCCCCCCCCCCCCCCCCCCCCCCCCCCCCCCCCCCCCCCCCCCCCCCCCCCCCCCCCCCCCCCCCCCCCCCCCCCCCCCCCCCCCCCCCCCCCCGCACAAGCGAAAGGACATGTACATAATATAAAGAAATAAACACTAAAAACAAACACTATATAATGAGTGAGTCTGAAGTAAGTCTGAGATTATCTACAAGTTTTTTTCTCCTTTCTCGATAAATTTCATTTACATTTTAATATATACAATGTCTTATCAAATGCATAGTAAGGTGGTATTTTCTCATAGAATAAACACTGGACACATTAACGATAACTTCCAATTCTGATAACGTACCCTCATGTCATACGTCCACTAAAGGTGATGTACCCAAAGTACCACCTCTTAAACAATCCCCCCACCCTTCCCTCCCCATATTACATTAGCTATAAATAACCCCTCCCCCATTATAGTACATTAACTATTCATTAAGTATGACTTCATCAGAACACCATCGTGTTCTTCATGTATATAGCAGCACACCCTTGGTAGACCCGTTTGACACCTTCTTACAACACCCCCCCCCCTTTTTTTACACCTCAAAACATTTTACACTATGAAAGTGATTTTTTTATGAGGGCTCTTGACATGATAATTTGCATTTAGTCTTTTTGTTTTAACTTTCGTTGTAAATCTTACAGGTTCCTGTGATTGTGAACCAATAGCTCCTCCGTACAGTTTAAATTTAAAGCATCTTAACGAAATGAAAGGAAAGACTTCTTCCTTCATTTTTCTTATAATTACGATTTATTATTATTATTATTATTATTATTACAAACAAATGAATCTCATTACTTAAGTTTTCTTCAATAAATGCAGCTTCTTCTTCTTCTTCTTTTATTTTTTAAAATCAACAACTTTGGAAGACAAGAATAATAAAAACGTAAAAACATGGTAGAAATCTGACAGTGGTTAACTCGTTGGACGGCTAAATCTTGTAGTGGTGGGTAACCTTGTTTGGCCATAGTAGCAGAATAGATAAAAATTAAATGATTTCTTAGTGGAAAAATCGACCGCATCTGTACCTCAAAGAATTTACATACTTGCGATGAAAAATTTCCCTAAACAGGTGAGTAAAATCTTGTTCCATTTGGAAGAATATCTTTGGTTAAAAAAAAAAGGCAGGACCTTTCATTTTGTCGATGAAGGATGTCTTAATGCCACTGGTAGGTGAACTACCTTAGCTATTGGGTGGGGGGGGGGATGAAGGCGGAGGGGGGGGGGGAGTTAGCTATATTACAACTGACATCAAAACCAATTTTAGGTATTACTAGGAAACTTATTGTATTAAATAACATTTGTAGAGACAACAGCCCCGTAAGAATTTAAATGACCAACGGAAATACATTTAATGCTCAAGCAGAGAGTGACTGTGTGATTGTCAGTTTTAGACTTACTCAAGTCTTCAGTCTAGTAAAAGGGTACAAATTATTCTTATATAGCTGCTTGGGGGGAGAGTTGTTCATCGCATTCTATCTTTATCACAGGGCTTAGTCATGACTTGGGGGTGGGGGTGGTGGTGAGGGGGGGGGGGTGGGGGTGGTGGTAACATCTCCATTAAATTTCACATACAAAGTTTTAATGGAACTAACAAACAGGTTGATATAATGAAAAGAGATTAGATAAACCTTCACAGATCTTACAGTAAACATAGACATAAATGTTCTGAAAATATTAACAATTTATCATTTGCTTAATAATTATTTATGTTAAGTTAATCAATTAATAGTTTTACACAACTAGAAAAAAAGACCCAAGTTAGATTTCGAATGCGGTGGTTCTACACCGAGTCCTTTGCAGGGTTACGGACTTGAACGAAATTATCATTCACAAGATGCTCTGGCCTGATTCAAATAGCAAAGCCCCTTTAACCGCCCCCCCACCCCCTCCCTCATTATTTACATCTTGCCATTCGATTCAAATATGGTACAAAAGATCCATCCATTGATTAAATTTCCAGTAATTTGGTTATCACTGTGTATCCTTATGATATTTTTCATTGTGATAAATACTACAAATCGGGAACCTTTAAAAAAAATAAATAAAAAAAAATAAAAAATAAAAACTTTGCCCTGTCTGGCCCCTCATTCTCATTTTCTCAATTTAATGTCTACCAGAAGTCGAAAGCTTCCCGAGGCTGTAATGACAGGATCTATATCCGATTACATGTCGGAAACTGTTATCAGCATCGGTAACGACTTTGGCTTGATTGTGTGACGACTCTTTTCGGCGTGAATTTTATCGGATAAACACTTCTTCTTTGCCAACAACGAGAAGAGAGGCACGATAAGTGCTCTTCATGTAAATATTTCATGTCTTCATCTTGAATTTTTGTTTTCACCCAGAGGAAGCTATAACTGGAACTGTAATTAGTTCCGAACTTTATAAACAAAGAAATCATGGTTCTCCAAAACAAAAGACAATTATTTTGGTGCAGACACTTGTTTACGATGATCGTTTTTCACATCTGGTTTACTCGCTGTTTTATGATACTTATCTCGGAGGGAAGAGTGTCATATTACCAAAATAATAACGAAATTAACAGGGTTCCTCCTAAATGAAAACTTGTTTACATTTAAATAAAATAAAAAAAATTCAGAGTCATAAAAATCTAGCCTTGTAAATGTACCTCAAATTGGTGTAAGAAAAGGAGTGAGAAAAGTCAAGGTCATGAATATTCATATTTCATTTGCATAAATTTCGGGGTCCGTACGGCAACTCTAGACTGCATAAAAACAAAGAATTAACGAGCAAGAAAGGCAATAAGATAAAACAAAAACTCCTCTGGTTCAATCAATGGGTACAAAACGGGGTTGCCAGTCTTTTCCGTGACCCGACCGCCAAATTGGCGAAGAAAACAGGTGATAAAAAAATTTAAAAAAAGCTAAAATACAAATCTCCTGTTATTTTAAGACAATTGACTGTTAGTATGGGTTGGATATGTGTGGGTTCTCAATTCATTGCAATTTGGAGGTTCCTAAAGCTGAAAATTTAGGGAGTGAAACGTGCTAAAGTTTTAACCAACCCACAGGCCGATATGCAACCTTGAGTCAGACAGAACAACATGAAATGGTAGACTATCAACGTTCTTTTTTCAGAAAATTTCACAATTTCCAAGCTACTATTTCTCTCAAAATGGTAGGTCATTAAATAAAAAATAAGATAAATAAATCAAATAAAACATAAAAAAAATATCAAGAAATGCCAAATATGCTGTCTGGTAAATATTGAAACAAGACTCCAAATTTGTCACATTTTTTAACATTGAAACGTCAACCTTTTGAGTTAAAAACATTGATTTTAATTTATAGTCCCTCGAAGAAATGGTGGACTCTGCAACGACAAGGACGTGTTAAGAACATTTAAAAAAGATATTTTAGATAACATATTGAGCAACTTTTGGAGTCTGCCCTATATAAGACTAGTTATTATTTGATTATGAACATGCAATATATAAGCAGGGTGGTGGATTAAATTGGAACTTGCTTGGGTGAATGTAACTGTAGTAAAATAAATACAAATAAGGAATAAAAAAAAATGTAAGAAAACAAACTTCAGAAAGAAAAAAAATAAGAAAATAAACAGTTTCGGTTTCTTTGGTACAGTAACTGATATTAATGACAAAACGAACATTAAATTAATTCATACAATGTACAACACTTCAGACTTGTAAGATATAGTCCCTATTTCAGATCAGACATTTCTGGAAAAGTTTTGTTCACACCTCTTTTCTTCAATACGTGTTCATTATATTTTTTAAGACAGCCAAAAAACACAAAACCCTATTTTATTAAAGAGAGCTTTTCCACTGTTGATATTACTTGCTGTGACATCATCCATGATAATCACAGTTTAATGAGATTTTTAAAGGATTGTTACCAATTTTTGGTCTTACTCCTCCACGTTGAATGTCAGAGCTTCCCGGCTCTCATCCACTGCCGAATCTTCTCCTAAGATGGGTACATCCTCCGTGATGACCTCGTCCCCCTCTTTCTCTAATTTATTCTCCCAACCACCCTCCTCCTCTCCCGCCTCCGTCTCGTCCTGCACGCTCCCTGAGTCTTCACCGAGTATCGGTACGTCTTCGATGATGATTTCATCTCCTTCTTTCAACAGCTTGTCATCCAAATCCACATTTTCATTCACATCATCGCCTTCGTCCTCTATAACATTAGCATATTCCTCACCTAAGATTGGAACATCCTCGATCGTTTCGATTTCTTCGATTTCATCCTCGATTCTCGTCTTCTCTCCTCTTCCGTCCTCATTGCCATCCTCCCCTGCATCTCCCCTTTGGTCGTCAACGACCGTGCCATCCAATTCTGGGCTTTCTCTCTTATTTGGTATAACTTCTTGGTTAGAATCTTGTACAGCCATGTTGCTGTTGTCTGTGTTTTCTCTACTAAAATGTCTCTCTTTTGCAACGGATGTTCGGTGTTCACCTGGTACTCCCTCTTCTCTATCCACCGGTGAAGCAACGGTTGAATTGTTGCCGTTTTGATTTACGTTCTGTAAAAAACGACCAAAAAAGAAAAGAAAAAAAGCAAACGTTAAACTCAATGATAGAAACACATGAAGGAAGGAATTTTCTCTCATGTTCTGTTTTTAATATGAACAGCAAAACATATTTTTGAAATCTGAATTTTCGAACGGCTCGGACTTGATTAAAAGCGGTAAGGAAGGGATGAGTTGCAAGAGAGGGTTGGGTGGGCCCATGATGTCTTCTCGTAGCAATGACCTGAATACTGCTCAATAGTTCCTAAAAGAACTATAATAACTGCATCAAAAACGGTCAAAAAAATTTCACTTTCCACTTGGTCATTCGGTAACAAAACTCTTGGAAAATGCCCAATTTCACTGGACTCCTCGGTAAAATTTGTGACACTGAATTTTCCCCATTCCCTTTTGAACCTGCTGCTGAGGTTACAAATTGTATTCAGCCATATTACTGTCACAAGTTTGAATAAAGCTGTTTTGAAGAGAGGAGAAGCAGGTCGCTACCATTGACCTATCATATAAAGAAACAAGTCATTTAAGATGGTCGCTGGACCATGACCGGTTGATCATCAACTTGTTAAAGAATGCAAAACTTAAAAAGCTCAGTCTTCTGATGCATAATGAAATGGGGGGCTTCGGGTTTCCATCTTCGACTAATATATGGCAATAAAAGTCAGCTAATCGGACATTTTTGAACGACGAGCCAACGTAAAGGACTTGACGAGTGTTTATCACCATTTTTAGTACCATTTCTGGATGCCATAGCAAGGCATCTCACTAGGACAGGTTAATTGCTTGGTCGCTCATTTGAATATCCTGGCTAATCTGAGTCATGATTGGAACATATATAATTTACCATTCTACATTTCCGATGAAACTATACAGTAAATGAAAATCTGCCAGCCTAGCGCTGATTGACAGCGTATCAATGTCTGATTGGTGATGGTTATTAAGACTGAGTGCTGTTGATGCAGACCGTTACCCAACATTGTCAGTAGCTAAAATAACCCTCCAATCATGACCTTCCAAATTGGACCCCCTCCCTCCCCCTCCCCCCTCCCTGACTGCAGACATTCAAGAAGTGCCAAATGAGACAAATATCTCAGGGAGGTTAACAAGTACTTGCAGAGTGGAATTAAAAATGATTTTGCGACATGAGTCCAGCTTAATTGAGTGACCATTACTCTACCACTGAGAACTAGCTGAGAACTGTTCCTTCCTTGAAATTACTTTGTATTACTCAATTTCTCATGTAACATTCCACCATCGTGACCTTTATTATAAACCATGATTTTTTTACTACGTAGATGAATACAAACTCAAGATTTCAAGATATGATCAGAGTTGATACTGTTAGTAACCAACTTTTTCTCTTTCTCAAAAGATCGCCATCAGCAGAAACTAATGTCTTTCTACTCGTTTGGCCGATGCCGTTATCCTACTTACTATCCTACTACAGTAGGTAAATGTATACAGTAATTGCACACACCACTACAGTGGTGATAAATCATCCGATCTTTCGAGCAAGATATTCTCCACGCACAGTTAATTACAAACAAACAACCACAGACAACTGTACGGTATTGAGCAGATTTCTTGACGATATTACAAGATTCCTCCATCTTAAGGGTTGAAACTATTCTCTGTCTCTTCTTTGCAATTTCTCCAAACTAGCAGTAAGTACGGGTCCATCTGTTATAGGGTGCATAATTATAAATCTGTACAGTACACACCCTGAGAGACTTTTCTTGCTTTGACCTAAGATGAATTATTTAAACTGCAGTAGAATAACTTTAAAAGCTTGAAACTACTATTCAACATCTGTTCAGACTTGTACTATCTACAGTGAAGTCTTCCTGATGTAACGAAAAGAAATCGCCTTCCAAAAATTCAACGATAAATTCTCACAAAAGATGACCTCCAACTAATGTAATAAACTTCCTACGTATGTCATAATGTAATAAATGTAATTAATAATAATAAATGTAATAAACATGATGTAATAAACTATTCACAAAGCTTAGTTTAAAATGCAGTGTTTTCGAAACATGGTTCGGAATGGGTGATGTTAATCAGCTTTAAATTGGGGCTACAGAGCTGACAAATGAGGTGTTGTTTGATTTATAGCAGCTCAGGAGACTGGGCCAATTGGCTCGTTATCGAAGTCATAACTGGGCACATTAATTATCTTCCAGTTCCAAAAATTTGCGCACATTTATGGTATGCAGAGAATTATATAAATATATATATATATAGTTTGTAAACATTGCTTCAGACCGGACACATTAGGATGACTGAATGGTTTTGACTTATGATGTAAACTTGCACAATTTTTTTAGAAACTCTCTTCTCAAAATCTTGACAGGCGTGTCACTTCTCTATCATGCATAAAACTTATGATATGAAAACATCTGTACAGTAATGATGATGAATCAACAAAGGGGTGGGGGGAGGGTGGGGAATAGGGAAGGGAGAATGAAATGCCCAGGGTAACTTTTATACCTTAAATCATTGTGCTATAAGAAATGATATATGCTAGTTATTGAATAATTTTTGACAGTTCATGGAATCACTTCTAAATTTGTTGGATGATATTACAAAACCATGCACAAATGACGATTTTGATTTTCAAGAGTCAATCACTTTTAACATTCAACTTTTTTCTTGATTACTTATAAAATTCACAGATCTTAAGGTTGCCATATTTTTGGCCAGTTAATCCAGGGACATGATTTTACGACTCCCCCTCCCTTCAACCCCAGCTCTGTTGGTCAGGGTGAACAGCGCTACAATAAGTTGCTACAGTTTGGTCGTTACCGTCAGCACGTGGAACGACTCACTAAAAGTTGGTAATGTTGTGAGAATGTCTGCCGGTGTTGTTTATGATGGGTTTTTTTGTTGAGAATTATAAAACTGCACTCCTAGGATGCTGAAACAATGCTTTACATTGTCATTACATGATATATGGAGAGAAGAAGTTTTAACACCAAGAGCGTCAAAAGTTGGTATCTATAGGTGGAATTAGGCCAACGGTATAAAACACAAAGCAACTTTTTTTACACAGTGAGTGAGTACTGTACAAACATGTCGAGTATCACAAACAGTTTTTTCCTTGCAATTTTTTTATATTTTTTTTAAAAATCCAGTTTGCATCCGATTCTACTACTATTTTAATTATATTGCGCTCTCCAAAAGTTCGCTTGTACTACTAGTACAGCAACCCAGTCAGTTTTCTGTCACAACATCGACATTACTTCAAAGAAATATTAATCAAGGTAAAAAATGCCGAACAAGGCCTAAAATTGTACAGGATTAAAAATAGAAACCATAACAAAAAAGATCCTGTTTTGGGGGGTTAGATTACTTGCCAACTTTGAACAATGGTAGGGTATTGACAGTGGCTGGAATATTCACGACCCTTGATTGATTCTTCGTGTAAAGACCGCATAGCTGCAAACAGTTCTATGGTTCTGTTGTTCATACATATATACTAGTGTCAATAAATAATCTTATATACTGTAGCTGAAAATTCCCTTGCTGTAAAAAGGTGCTTAAAGATGGACACATGACCCAAAATTAGTCACCTCAGTCAATTCAAAACAATATTATGACTGAGACATTTTTTGGACCCCAAACAATGAATCCACTGTAGGCATGGAACAATGCATTTCAGGAATGTACCACAGATGCCCCTAATTTAGAAGTTAATTTAAGGTGAGAAGGTTAATATCAAGGTGGGTCATCCGGATATGTGTGGTTTATATACAAGTAAATTGTTACCTTGAGGCATGGTAGGGGGATCTGTTTAAGCTTTAAGAGTCAATATGACAATCTGAGTAAACTGTTTCAAGACCTGCCAAGTTTGCTTCAAATATATATACAACGGATCCCAACTTTGCTGACTTTTGCTCGAAATCTGGCAAATGTTTGTATTTCATTCATACTATTGAGAGCCATACTTGCAAGAATAATCTTAGATTGTTGGCAAAACAATGAAAAGAAAAAAACCCCCAATAAATCCAAGAATTTAAATGAAAACCATTTCAGACAACTTCTTTTCTGGTGATGTCGCTACCTTACATGTGATAAGAGTGGGTCAGGCATATGCATGTGGTGCATACTGAGTTAACCAAGGTCATTGTCCAACTGATCCATTTCGTATAAAAAATATCGTATTTAAAAAAAAAATCACCGTGCTAGGAATGATATCATAATTACTATGACCCAAATGTTTTGTATGTAAATTCAACATCTCCCATGATACAACATTTAATTTTTGGTTTTGTTTTTTTGAGGAAAGGGGGAGGGGGGGGAGGGGAGTTGTCAATAATTAAAACTTTGGTGGTATTTCTGCTTTATGTTCGCTATCAGAATTTTGGAATACAATTTTGAGGTTCCTGGAAAGAAACTTCAAATAAAACAGCCAAAATTTTCACCATGTTGGATGCAGAAGTGTTCGTTGCAAGTGGCCGATCCAATACTAATCTACGAATTGGCAGCATACCCAATTACAAAACAGTTGGACTGGTAGATCACTTGTAAGCTGTTTCCGAGAGATCAAAAATCGTCCCAACATGTTGCCTGTGTTTCATATCAAGGATTTCAAGAATTGGAATTGAATCAGAATTTTAGATGCCCCCCCCCCCCTTCCCGATACCGTTGAAGCCGACCTTAAAAAGTCTCGATTTATTGAAAATATCATATTGTACCTAGATATTGCATTTAATTTTCCACGGCACCTTCAACCGGCCTCATCTCGGTTTTAGTATTGCTAGTAGTACTACTTATTATTATATATTTTGAAATCTTATGTTAATGGTGTAATTTCGTCCAGGGTTGTATCTGAATGGAATGCCCTTCCACAGTCTGCCATTGATGCTACCAGTATAAATCAGTTCAAGGGACTTTTGGACAGACATCTGCAATGTAGGGGAGTTACAAGAGCTGAGCTCTCTCTCCCTTCTTCATCCCACACTACATCTGTCTAGTGATGAGGCGTGGGATACAGGTGAAAAATAAAATTGCATATTAAATTAGCAGATGCAAAAAAAAAACAACTGGGCAAAACAAAAATAAAAGCAAATTAAAATTATTGAAGATGCACTTTAATTTTTTCAATAAACTTGAAGCAATGTGCACAATGATTGCAAAGAGGAGTTGCAGTTTCATATGTAGAGTAGAAATTGTGCACTTTCAAGTCTAAACTTAATTTCTGAGATGTCGCGGACCGTTTGTAGAAACAATGTAATCAGTGCAGGTTGCATTCCCTTTACCACTTTCAATTTTTTTGGTGAAATGAGACAAGTGCTAAATACTCGAGGTTCATCAGTTCAATTGGTTGGACTACTGAGTCTATGAACACATTCCACCATTACAGTAGGTCAGTTCCTCAACACGCACGCAAACCTTTCGATAAAGAAAATCTAACAACTTTTTTATGACCTTCAAAGGTAGATATGTTCCCATTATGCGTGCCAAATTGTTCAATGGGTATTGAACATCATTCATGCAGTACATGCATAGAAAATTCCCTTTTGCAGTTCACATGAAGTTCGAAGAACATATTTTGACACACTTATTAGCAGGGGCATGATTATTCGGCAGGTTCAAAGGTCGCGAAACAATCAGTCTGGGACTTTGAAGGGAACAATACAGTAGGTCCTACACAATCATACTTTCATGCGTGACTTCGCAGTATTTTCTCAGTGTGCAGTTCTTTCTTATGCCTAACTCTTTTCAAAAAAAAAAAAAAAAAAAAAAAAAAAAAAAAAAAAATATATATTATTTCCTTATTAATATGGCGGTGCAGTAAAATTAATCTCAGCAAAGTGGAAGGCTTGTCAGAAGGCTTGTTAGTACGAAATGAGATGACTGGAAATATAGTTTCATTGGGGTTGATGAAAGGGACACACTAGGAGAAACTTTGCCTTATCATCATGCTAACAAGACAGATAAGTTTCTGAGACATACCACAAAATATCAAAATACAAAATTCTGAATCCTGAGCGAAAAAACAAACAGAAAGCAAAAACCGACAATATATCCTGTTTGAACAGCCATTTTCCAACAGTCAGAGCATAGAAATTGGACATTGCTTCCTCGAACAAGCAAATAGTGCAAAGAATTTTTCCAGCAATGGGTTCAACAGACTTTTTAATGTACAGTTAACCCTTGCATGATACAGTGGCACGGTTACATAAAAAAATGTAAGTATTTTATAATAAGCCATTCTGGAATATTAGTGTCGCCCTCTTGCATCGCAATATTTAATCAAACAAAACATTTATGTATGCATAATGCACCATCTACGGTTCGGTATCACAATGGATTTAAATACACAGTTAAAGTGCAATTAGGGAAACTTATTGTTAATGGCATAAGCGTGAGTAAATGGAGGAAAAAGTCGAATAAATGTTTTCAATCATTCGAGCATTAACCGCCGGCATTTTGTTTGGTTGTTTTGTTAAACATGCTCGAGTTGAAGGTCGGCTACGGCAGGTGAGTTAAGAATGCAGAAAACAGAGATTATTAAAACAAAAGAGTGCGGTCATTTTATTAACGGTGCAGGTGACTTTAACGAGGAGGAGGAGGAAGAGGACGAAGGCAAACGACAACTATAGTACTACGATTATTACCTCCTGCTCACCACCTTACGTCTGATCGGTCACGAATGCATTGAGCTGAGTTAAAAAAAAACGGAAGTAGAAGAAAAGATTAACATGTGAAAAGACAAAAAAAAACACTATCTACTGTGAATTGCAAAAGTCAAATCGGAAGTGTTACTTTTGAATGGTCCTGTGCAGGGAAAAATTGTGTCATTTAAAGAAGAATAAAAAAACAGGAACCAAGAAACTTGGGAGCTTTGCACTGACAAGCTACGATTGTTGTTGGAATCGCATTCATGCGCACACACACACGTTTAGGTTCCCCCAACCTCTAGGTCTTGCCTTCAAAGTGTCAAATATTTGAAATTTTTAAAGTCATGTAGGGAAACCCACCCACCATAATAATAGATTTTATAATAATAATAATTAATGGGAAGGAAATGGCTCAAAACTAGTTGAACGACTTCCTCCCATTTGTGGTGAATGACTCTGTCATTTCTGAGGAAGTTAATTGTATTCTGAAAACCTGGGGCTATTTTTATCTTCCAGCAGTGTGTTTTTGGCTTTCAAATGAAATAATTAAAAAAAAAAAAAAAATGTACATTTTGGATTCAATCACAGATCTCACTAAACTTTAATACGTGGAAACTCTGCTCATAACACATTATTCAGCAAATTTGTGATGACCCCCACACGGAAAATAAGAACCGTGGAAGTCATTTTACACAGTGATATTAACTGTACATGGATATTTGGATACTTGTTTGTGCGGAAGTGGAAATTGCCAATCATGCTTGCTCATCGATTACAATTTTTAAAAACAGTACAATACTGTTGGCTTGGAAAACATGTTCATTTCTGGCAAATGAATTGAACTGAAAATAATTTTTTTTTGCACCAGGTTTATTTTTTGGGGTTCTGGTACATACTGTAACAGAGAGACTGTGCTGTACTGTGGCATTTAGAACACTTATAACATGTCACAATAGTGAAAAAACCTGAATTAAAAAACATTGATTAAATTACAAATTGTGAAGGTCAGAAGGTGAATTACAAAGATGTTGTCAATGTATTTGAACTGTACAGGGTGTCACAGTTAACTTATACTGTAAGTTACTTGCCCAACAATTAACCATAGAAATAATGACATTTTTTGGGTTCATTATGGCTACGATAAAATATTCATGAGCTTGCTCTGTGGTCAAGGCAAGGTCACTGACTCTAACTTAACTCTCTTGTTCCATCTTTTCGATCGTCGGAAAACTATCACGGATTCAATTATAACGAGACAAACAATATGCTGACCTCGTTACTAAAAATAAACAAGCACAAAAAACAAATAAACACACACGTGTATGTGTGAAATCAAAGATCAAGAAAAACAGGAAGAAAAAAGCCTTTTAGAGAGCTCTCTTCAAAAAAAAGTAGGGTAATAGCAAAACGGAAATTGTGCAAAAACAGGTTTCTTAATCAGCGAAATAATGGCCTAATGAGGAAGTTCATTAAGGGTTTGGTGGTCATTAGGTAACGAGAAAATCATTGAGTTTGATATCAAAGTCATTAACTTTCCGAGGTCATGACTCTTGCCTGACAGAATCTGAACTTTTGACAAGGACCTAACAGTGTAGCAACCAAGTACCTTCTCAAGGTTATTATTCAATGTGAGCTTGTTTAACAAATATACAGTAAAACCACAGATTGTTGCCTGTTATTAATTTCTTTCACTGCAGTCCACATACTGTAGCCAACCCCTCCCTCTCCTCTATAGCCATTCTATCCAGGAAGTAAGAATATGGGATTTTCTCATTTCTTAAATAATAAATGTAGCTGTGCATCCATACAGGGTTAATTAAGAGACTGTAGTTCATATATGGTTCATTTTGCTTGACTAAGGTCTTTTTTTTTTTTGGTACAGTACATTCAATTCTACAGAATTCTTGAAAGGTACTTACCAGAGATGTCGAAATTGCTAGATCTATTTTAAAATAGATATTAAATAGTCATAAAGTTTTAAAAAAAACACCTTTAATTTAATCTAATTTTTTTTAAAATCATTTTAAGATAAGTTTAAGATAAGACTGGAGTTCAAATATGGTTCATTTTGCTTGACTAAGTTTTTTTTGTTTTTTTTTTGTTTGCTTTTTGGTACAATACATTCAATTCTACAGAATTCTTGAAAGGTACTTACCAGAGATGTCGAAATTGCTAGATCTATTTTTAAATAGATATTAAATAGTCATAAAGGTTTAAAAAAAACACCTTTAATTTAATATTTTTATATTTTAAATCATTTTAAGATAAGTTTAAGATAAGACTGGGGTTCAAATATGGTTCATTTTGCTTGACTAAGTTTTTTTTTGTTTGCTTTTTGGCACAGTACATTCAATTCTACAGAATTTTTCAAAGGTACTTACCAGAGACGTCGAAATTGCTAGATCTATTTTTAAATAGATATTAAATAGTCATAAAGGTTTAAAAAAAACACCTTTAATTTAATATTTTTATATTTTAAATCATTTTAAGATAAGTTTAAGATAAGACTGGGGTTCAAATATGGTTCATTTTGCTTGACTAAGTTTTTGTTTGTTTGTTTTTTGGCACAGTACATTCAATTCTACAGAATTCTTCAAAAGTTACTTACCAGAGATGTCGAAATTGCTAGATCTATTTTAAAATAGATATTTAATAGTCATAAAGTTTAAAAAAAACACCTTTAATTTTATTTTTTTAATTTTTTTTAAAATCATATTAAGATAAGTTTGGAATATCTAATGGAACTCTAGTTTGTGACAATTCTGATTGTTTCTTAGAAATTGTCTTGGTAACATAAAACTGAGCAAAACAATAGCATCTCTCCACTGTGATTCCTATTACCATACAGGTCATCCTCATTAGTATTGTCCCCAAATATGCTACAAAGTCAGATAGTGGTCATCCATGCTGGCATTCTAGCTAGTACTCACTCTAAATATTAGTCACCCACTCTGAGACATTTAATTGTCTATTCTAACAATCCTCAATGTCTCAATTCTGAGGACAAGAAGCTTCCACGAAACAGTATTTTTGGAAGTCTTCTAGCAACATTCAGCAATTTAAAATTGCAACTAATAATGATAACCTTTATAAGTTACCAATATATATACATTATATATATACATTATATATAGCTATATATATATATATACATATTGAATAACACATAACTCATGACGGTAGATGTGAACCTCTGCTTGCAAAAAAAACTGCAACTGCAACAAAGGCCCCTTATATTTGACTGCTGGGCCGAAACACTACAGATATTTGCCATAAATGATTTTGTGACCTGATTAGGCAAAAGTCAACTTGAGCAGCAATGCTGCACCTCTAACGATTGACTTATGGAATGGTCCAGTTGATTGGATTGTGTTGTGGAATATTTAACTAAGAAGGAAGTTGTGCAACTTTGTTGGAATTTGTCACAGTATGTTTTTGACTTTGTTATATAAGAATGTCTATAGGCACTGGTGTATTAGATAACAAACCCTGTGGAGGGCTTTTGAGTCCTTCTGTATGAACTTGTGAAATATAGACAAAAGCAAGAGCCTAAAATGGGCCTTCAAATTTTGCAACAAAATGGTCCTAAAAATATGTGGCCCCAACAAACTGGATCAAATATATATATTTATACAACACCTAATTATATTCCGGCCATTTGATTGGTCAATTGCTCGTCGATTGCATGCAATATCCGCTCTATTGCACGCTATGAAGTAGAACCGTGCAATATACTTTTTGGATAGCACTTTTTTCAATGGTAAGAGAGCAGAGAAACCTGTCTGTTCAAAACAATCTGTTGCATGAGTGCATTTTACATCCAATTATATCCAAATTTGAAGGTGTTGTATAAAACAAATAATGAATGGTTTCCATTCGTGCAATAGTGCAAATATTTCATTCGTTGAAAGATGGAATGTTCCATTCAACTCGGCTGCGCCTCGTTGAATGGAACATTCCATCTTTCAACTCATGAAATATTTGCACTATTGCACTCATAACCATTCATTATTTGTATAATATATCATATATATCATATATATCATACATCCACATTATCCAAGGAGTGAGAACTCTAAAAATTATTCTTAGACACAGAAAAGTTATGGAAATTGCAAAGCATTACCACTTCCCCTTTATCCAATCATCTATGCATAAACAAGCTTGTACTGCCATCCCAATGTGGCACATTTGCAGCAAATTTCAGAGGAAAACCAGCCTGCAGTTGTAGAAGTAGGCTTTGTAACAGACAGACATTTTCACCCCACCCATCCCCCTCCCACAGTACCATATAAGCTATACCCACAGTCATGGGTTGAGCTAACAACCATTACAAGTCACCTCTGACAAGAACATTACTTAAATACACAGTAAACCATATATGGTCATTTGGCATGAATACAGTCACCCTAAAGGATATGTGTGTTTTGGTGACAACAAATATATATATTGCAGACTAAATGTGACTTCTGGTAACAGCAAGCACCTCAAACCACCACCTGCCCCCCCCCTCCCCCCTATATGTGCCTGTACCAAAACACAATTTCTGCGCATTGACTCGACTCTTCCGGACTTAATGTATTGTAAACTGTCTTGACCGTCGATAATTATTGACTTCTCTCTGACTAACGGATTGCGTTCGGTAGGGTGTGAAAACGCTGACCTTAAACCGTGATGACTGAAAGGTGAAAGGATTTCAAAATTATTCCACACTTACTTGTTCCTCTGCAGTGAGGGATTTTTCTCTGTCGATGACTTCCTCTCCGACCTTTTCCGAAGAACCGACGACCTCTCCTTCCTCGACCACTTCCTCCGCAATCTCTTCTTCCACCCGTTCTTCGAATAACTCTGTATTTTTCGGCTCGAACGTGATTTCGCCGTTTCCTCTGACATCATCGTCATCATTTTCTCCGACAATGTCTTTGTCTTCCTTCACGGTGTCCTCGTTATTGTTCTCCTCGACGAGGTCGCTCTTCTCTCTCGTTGGCTCCGACTTCTCTTCGAATAGGTTACTGTTGTTGTTGTTGTTCTCGATCTCTTCTGCCGATCTTCTTGAGTCGGGAGGTCCTTGGAGGTCCTCCTTCGCCCCAGAGAAGACATTCCCCCCAAAGCTGTCATCTTTCTCATCCTCATCTGGAACCGGAGGCGGGTCTGCATCCTCTCTGTCCGCTTCATCGTCGACTTCCTCCGCTGTGACTTGGTCGATGGGGAGATCCACGGCCGTCTCTTGTGTGTCCTGTACCTCTGATGCACCTCTGGTTTCCCTGCGGCCTTCCTTTGCCTTAAAGACACCCGCTTCGCCTGAAAATCGGCCGGCAAAAAGAAAGAAATATAGTCGTGATTGCGACACACTTTTGTCGAGAGAGAGAGAGAGGAAAACACCATTTGAAAAACGATGTTGAAGATGAAAAAACAGACAACAAATGAAAACTAAATTTGGTCATAAGGGCAAGGGAACAAATTGCCACTTAACCTATAAGAAAACTTCTTTTGTTTTACCTAAAGTCTATTTGTAAATATAGATTAAAAAAAACAAAACCATTGATATCAAATGAAAAATTTGACGTTTCATCGTCAATGACAGGCTAAAATGATAACCTCTAGACCTTAGTTGAGGTCACAATGTGATAATATAGTTCAAAAAAGGAAAGAGAGAAGGGTACTGCCAGTGTCTGGTGGCGAAAGACAGTCACTGTTATACGGTGTCATAGGTGCCATATGGTGAAAATAATTATGCCTCTCTCTGCTGGTGGAAAATACTAAATAGACCGGGGTAAGATCACTCTTTGAAAAGGAGGAATGGGTTTTCTCTCAGAAGGGGAAAATCATCAAAGTGATACGTACATTAATTCCCATGTGCGGCAAATCCTCTTAACCCGTTTAACTTGAATCATCTGATTTCTTTCTATGATACTGTAGACTTAACACAGCATCAGGCTTGCATGTGGACACGCAATTTACCAGAGATAGGATGGGGTCGAGGGGCGTTAGCAATTACGCCTTCTCTTAACGAAGTCGCCAGACGGCGGGCGTCCTTCCGAGAATGCCTACGTACCTTCTCCAAAATCTAAGACGTCCTTCTCTCGACTCCTCTTGACTATGGAAGGTTTGGAGAGGAAGACCGTCTCGGCTTCTTTCTGCTCCGCAGTCTTTTCTTTCTTCTTCTTCCGTTCCGGTTTCGGTTGAGCTGGTTTCTTTGGTACTTTTCTGGGCGGTGTTACCTTCTGTCAAAGAGATGATGAAAAAGGCATGACATACTGGTGTACTTCAAAGAAATGGTCAGTTTGGAATGGAAATTCTTTTCTTTTTTTACCCATGAAAGAGAAGCCAGTTCTTAAGGCATCAGGATGTTTCATACAAGATATGGTCCTCTCTTATAAATTCAAACTAAATTTACACCTAAATAAATAATGTAAAAATGTTTCTTTTTTAAATATGCAATAAATATACTAATATAACTCTACATATAAATATACTGCTAGCCAAGCCCCAGTCACATATTTAATTCCATGGTCTATGTCTGATCATCATAAATATTCTCTCTCCACCTCTCTCTCCACCTCTCTCTCTCTCAGACTACTCATCTCTGAGATATACAAAAAGTTTTTCTTTTTATTAATTTTTACAAAAAGGAATTTTTATTTGGGAAATTATTTTTAATGTTTGTCTTAAACTCTATTCTCACACAAACTCGTTCAGGCAAATCAAACCATCCTGACAAATTGTCTTATGAGTCGTTATGCACTAAGTCCTACTGTACACATGATTAAACGTCAACATTTGAATAAACAACTCGTTTTGTTTTCATAACTAATATCCATCTTCCATCATGTGATGCATACTTAATCACACACTTAACCTAGGTTACAAATGTCAAATTTCACACGCAACTTCCACTTCAGCTAACGTTTGAGAATTCTAAGAAAAGGCTCCTTAACTTAAAAAAAAAAACATAAAATGACACCACCAACTGCTTAGATTTGCTCTCTGTTACCTTTGACAGCAATATGTTGTTTTAATATCAATTGTCATATCTTGAAAATATATGCAAACTATATGTTTGGGAGTATTTAATTTATATTATTAATTTTTTTTTCCTTCAACGCCATGCATCGTCAAGGCACTTTCAAAATGTCTTTCATGGTCAATGCAAAAACATAACAAAATACATTTTTGAATGAACATCTTTACTTCTTTCTTTTCTACAGAACCACAACTTCTTTGAAATGTATCAAAATTTCTTCCAATCACACACTTGAATTTGATTGAAAACAAATAAATCATAACATTCAACCCCACAGTACACATGGGTTGACATTTTCATTACTGAGATTGTCATGCTAAAAATAGTCAATGTTGGTTTTTGCTAGAAACATTACTGTATTAGTCAAGACAGCTGTGTCACACACAAAAACTACTTAATTAATATGTGAGAATTGGGTTGAACAAACAAAAAATAGCCTTGAAAAGCACATAGTGACTTCTTTGAATGGTAGATACGGAAGGTAGAGGAGGTGGGCAATGTCCCAGAAGTGAGGGCGCTGTGCTAAAACTTCTTCCATTCATGTAGTTTAGGTATATAGTAAAGTGCATATATACATAGATTGGGAGAGAAGCATATAGTGAATCAATCTACCCAAGATTGGATATTTAAACAAACAAAAAATAGTCTTTAAGACTGCTAGGTTGTTGACCTTAGCATTTAATCTAGATGATTCTGTTGTGCTTTCTCTAAATTCCCAACCATTATGAAATGAGAAGCTTATCAATTTTTTTTTTTTTTTTAGGGGGAAAAACTGGTGGCGCTATTTTCAAATTACACATTTCTCTTTTATGTGAAATGCAGGCATCAAACAGATTTTCTTTGTTCATCAAAACAATAAAACTAAAGCTTGGCAATGCTGCAGAATCTCAACACTCTGATAAGATTAGTACAGTATGTATGTGTCTTAGATCCTCCTGCAAGCAGGAACTCGCAAAGAAGCCATCATTGGCTTATCAACACCGCAAGCTGACCAAAGTAAGTCTCTTAGATTCATATTTAACGTCCATGATTATGAATTGTCAACAACTCTGTAACTGGACGACATACATTAATCTTGGAGTGACTCGAACTGAGGACCTTATGATTGAAAGGCACCGGCGTTAACCACTGAGCTAACACTCCTGTACATACAGTAGCTGTTGAATCTAACAAGACATGGTGACACAAAACTATTGTGGCTTTGGGTCTAGGGGCAAAAGGGGCTGATGTACATGCCAACTTTCCAATTTGAGGTGAAAGTGTTGATTAATAAAAAATATCAAAAATATTTTTTTTGCTATTTGAGGCTCAACATACAAGGAATTTTACAATTCATAACATTCTGCATCTAGGCCTATAAACCTTTGAGCAAATAAGACGCCTGCTTGGTTACTTTTACAAGGAAACAACACTTATCATCACTCAATTACTGTAATTCTCCTGCACTCCAGGTCACCAATTAATAGCAGCAAAAAGACAAGGGGCTATTAAAACTTGTAGCACTGCGCCCTCACTTGTACACATCATTCATTATCTCAACCCTTGTGAATATAGGAGATCAGGTAGATTAGAGTACATATGTTGAGTGCAGACATGTAAAAAGGTAGTGAAATTACTGTAGAGTCAAAGAAAGACCAGAAAAACTACTCACCGGTGGTACTTTGGTCGGTTTTCTCGAAATCACTGGCTTCTGTTTTGGTGGAGCAGGTCTGTTGTTTTTAAAGCGAGATAAAGAGAGATAGATGGTTTTGAATGATATGGACAAAGTACAGTAGGGTTAACTTAAATAAGAAGGAAAGGCTCTTTAAACTTGGTAACTGCAGCAAGGCTTGTAATAACCCTGATATCACTTGGGCTGAATCACATTCTTGCTACAAACCTTGTTCTTCTTTCCAGTTTACCATAATTTCTCAGTCAGTTATGTTATATTTTCCATTTACATACGATATGATACATACATGTACAAAAAGCTGATTTGTTTTCTTGAAATCCCTTTCCTGTACCTTCCTGGGTTTTATCAATTAAAACTAGGGTGTGATAATTGGTTGTAACATGTACCATTGTGGCTTTTAACTGGCACTCTAGCAAAGAAATGGCTATACACAGGGATCAACACCAACTATAGGCTGAACAGTACAGTTAGTAGCTAGCAGAGCTTGTAACTCTGAAATCAATGGTTCAAAAACCCTGTTCTTGCCAAAGATCTAACAGATACTGTGGGCAAAAGATTTCTAACTAGCTGCAAGATATCACACAAGATTTGAAAACTGATCAGCTGTTGTAGGATTGATTTCTTCAGGGTATCCTTACCTCTTTATCCGTGGAGAAGATGGTTCCAGAGGCCCGTTGATGCCATAGGCAACTTTCTTAAATCTTTCTTGTCCCGATGCAACATAAGAACCCTCACTCTCGATTTCACTTAGCTCCATCACCTTGCTTCCGTCCATGTGCCAAAGTCTGCGGGTACGAAGGAAGAAAGCAATCCGAAGTTACCATCAACAAAGTTTGCAAATGTTTACTTTGCTATCTTAACTTGTCGTTACTATTAATGTGAACAAAATATTTGTTCAACATTCGTTATCCTAAAAACATTCGTTTCCTCCAGACATTTTGAAGAGATCTTGATCTTGCTTTTGTTGATCTTAAAGGTACTTTTTAACTTTTCATGATTGTTCCAAGACCCCAGGAGACATGACAGAAGAAGAACCCTCAATTAGACAAAAACAAACTTCACCAAGTATATCTGGGTCATCCCTAGTGGTTAGGACACAAGTGAATTTTGAATATATTCAAGCATATTTTCCAGTACTTTTAACGAGTACTGCTTTTACTTAACGACCACAGACTACAACGTCTCACTCACTTTCGAACGGCTCCATTGATGAGATTCACCCTGTCTGTGACAACTTGCAGCACCACGTCCCAATTCGATAACATCCTCTTTGTGAGAAGTAATCGGACGCTTGGGTACAGTGTGTCACCATTCCTGAACACACTGATAGTGAAAAGAAAAGAAAAGAAATAACATTATTCAAAATGTTGGTAATACACTCTATGAGACAGTGAGGTTAGCCTGCAGTGGTAGTACATGTGTAACATAGTCAGGTAAACAAAAGGTTTGCTTGTCACTTATTGTCACTTATTGGTTCAAGTTTGAGCAAATTTGAATTCATAAAAATTTGGTTTCTGGCAATATAGCTGGGGCCAAAGAAATTTCTTTTTTTTGGGGGGGAGGGGTAAAGTTGAGGGGGGGTTGGGGCTTTACTGAATATATATATATGAAGACTTTAAACATGTAGGGTATGATTGATGCTCAAGGGGGAATTAAAATGTGTAGTTTGTTATCAAAGCTTCATGCAAACATTACTATGTGTAGCATTTTGCAATGTCAGGTTGCAGGGGGTGGGGGGGGGGAGGGATGTTGGTCTGATATTGCTTCTGGAATAACCTACATCACCATAGACACTATAATTACACTACAAGAAACACACACTGATTGCTTATCATCATGACAATGAGACTGATTGATTATTTAATATATAACTATGAATATGTAACACTTACTGGATTGTTTTAGGTCCATCAGCCGGCTTTCTGATTTTGGCTGAAACTTTAATCCGACTATGTGCAACTGGTTTCACTGACTGTGAAGATATATCAGAAAAAAAGCACATGAATAATAATCATAGGGGAGCCCAAAATCCATAAACTGGCAGAAAATTTTTACAAACATCTCAAGTGTACAGTACATAAATATTTAACAAGTGCATGCGGTACAACCTAAAAATGTTCAAAACATAGCACCATTTGGCACAGATACAGTAATCACCCTCCATTTTACCAAAAACTCCTCAAGGGTAGGGGGACCTCCAGGCTCCTTCCCTGGACACCTTCACATCTCAGCCCTCCTCACCACCCCTAAAAAAGAGATTGTTGTGCCCCTAACTATCATCATATGTATAATACTAATAGGAAGATGTACCAACCTGATAATTGACCAACAACTGGCACATCTCAGCATGTATTTTTTTTTTAATAAATCAATTTTCCACCTATAATAGACAAATTCAATATATTCTTCCTTCATAATTCAAAAACACTGCTTTTCATTTCTTTCCCTCAGATTTTGTTATCCTCGCATATTAAATTGACAGACCGTATTCACTATATCACTCCCACCTATCTTCACAACAGCCCATAAAAACGTTAATATCGGAAGTTGTCATGGCAACGACAAAACTCCTGAATCTTGACTTTTCATTGATAGGTTTTTTTTAATAGGACAACGTAGAGACTTATAACAACTTGAGTATTGAGGTTAACAAAGTAGATTGCTAAAAATATTGACATAGAGGTGCCTGCCCATGAGAAAACATCGTGATTGGATCAATAAATCCATCACACTTTAACTTTTATTGCATTTTACCAACAAAAGGGGGCATAAAAACAATGTTTCACAAGACCTTAGCACATATTCCACTACTAAATAGCTTAATAGGTTTGCCACTAATAACACTTAGTCATTTGTTTGAACATTAATGATTAATCAATGACTATGCTATATATCATGTCAACCACAGATAGGAAACAACATATTATTCAGTAACAATTAATCTGCACCTGTAAGGTTGATAACATTTTTCTAAATTTATTTTATTCAAAATAAATCATGAAGAAAAAATGGTTGATAAACTGTGAAAACTGGAGGTATTAGGACAAAGAGGGAGGGGAGTGATTGATACAGCAGAAATTACTTTGTAAAAGAGAGGAAAATATTTAAGAACAACACTAATTTTTGTCAAACTGATTGTAGTGGCTGTAACTTGGCTTGGCTTTGTAGTGGAGTTTTAGCTGATCTTTGGCACATTCATTCATAATGAAGCGACGAGGGGAGCAACTTGGAACAACATCGGGTGTCCAGAACAGGACCTGTGTGAGCAGAAAGTCCCTACTAGACTCCCAAGTATAAGAGAGACTTTGCCCTTATAAATGAGAGATGAGTTACAGTTCTTGCCCAGATCTAAATTAAGTCTATTGTCTTTATCCAAGAACTGTATCGTTTTAAAATATTAATTAAAGGGAAACACTTGCGAATACTTAGACCTCTTACTATGGTTTGGTTGCATAGCAACCATGAAACAAAAACCAAGCATATTAAGTAAATAGGTTTTAATTAGATTGACAGATACTTTTTTTCTGTATAAAGAACTGTAAGTGCTCTCAAAACCCATTGCACATACATGAGCCAATCGAAGCATCCATCCAAATCTATAACTTAGTTGGAACTATTTGTGACTGTTTTCCCATTCCATACACCCACTTTAATGACTATTTAGACAGGGACCACTGAGTGGTGGTCAAACTCACACTGACCACTCTCAAGTGCTCTTAAATGGGACTGATATATTTGATCAACGAGGTAGTGATTGGCACGAATATATTGTCATCAAGTTATCAAGACAATGGTGATGACACCCGTAAAGATACTGTAAAGAACTATAACAATGCATTGATCACTAGTACTGTGTTTTTTTATTTTTTATTACTATGTAACATAAATATATCCTTGGATACAAAACATGTTTCCAATTTGTGTTCCGTTGGAGTTTACTATTCGTTTGGATAGCAAGTTTGTACTGTATGTCACAGTGTGGCATACATGCACTGACTAAGGTTGTTAATTACGTGCAGCTATTAATTGTGCAGATATCTCTGCTGGTCGTTGTTGGGCTTGGAAAAAACTAATCTTTTAAAAAAGCATGTTTTGCCTATGAGTATGAATACACTTTTGTATTGAACTGTTGCTAAAGTTGGCAGTATTATGAAAGAAACTGTTTAGGGTTCAGATTCCTATTTTAACATACAGTATAAGCTATCGGCATATATATCTCAAATCACATCAAATCTAATTTTACACTCACCCTTTGTAGAATGCTGACTTGTCTTTGACCATCTGGACGACCAATGGAAAAATATCTGTTGAGAAAAATTCAGAATTATTACGGTTGATGTCAGAATTGCAGTAAATTACAGTTAGGCACATGACATGAAGTTACACTTATAGTGTATTCACCATATAATAAAGATTGCAAACATATGCAAATGAACCAAAACAGTAACAATTGAACAAACGCATTTTCAGGTGACACTGTTACATATGTATTAAAGCAGACACAGCAAGTGATTTTCACATACTGTGTGTACACACAAAGTGATCAAGTCAGGGTTCAGTTTGTAGTGTTGCCAAAAGGAAGTGTTCAGGTTCTTGTGAATTTTTATTTCACATCTTTAAAATGTCAAGTTTGACTTGTAACTTTGGTATGATGTTGCAAAAGGTATATCTACTTCAGTTACTTTGAATATACTATTACTTTACTGGTAGCCTATAGTCATTATGATCCACTTTTTAGAAGAAAAGGGGACAAAATGCCTTAGGAAATGTGTTTACAAGTCACAGACTCATGGTACCATTACAAATATGCTACTTAAGCTTTGGGCAATTAAAAGTATCAAATCAACTTCAAAAGTGTCTTCTTTTTTACCCTGGATTCAATTTCAACCAAAAATTGTCTATCCTAGGCTAGCCTACACAGTTTAAGTCCATAATTTATTTTAAGTTAGACATGGCAAATTTGATTTGAACTAATTTCAGTGCTGAAGGCTCAATTTGCATTACTGGGGGAAAACCATGAGAATGTTAGTGTGCCACAGTACTAGGCTAACCACTCTATATTAAGTTAGGCTTTTAGTTTTAAGAAATCAGGGTGGCCTATACAGAACCTGCAATATGCCTAACATGAGTTTGTACTAAGAAGGTTAGGCTATCTTAGGCCCTTACCAATCAATGAAAGCTGCATACTGTAGTGTATGTAGGCCTAGCCTAACTTAGTCTTGCACTACGATAGGCCTGTGGACTTTTGTGGACCAAGCAATCACTGACCACGACTGCTAAATGATTCAAAGAGCTGAGACGTACAATATAGCCTCAATTTATATAAAACGAAGCTAAACTTACTGCACTCTTCTAAATCTTTCAGTTCCAGCTGCGACATAAAACTTATTATTTTCGAGCCTTGACAGGTCGTCGACTTTATGACCATGAGTCGGCGTATAGAGTTTTCTTACTGCTCCATTTTGTGGCCTCACGCCAGTTGTCACCATGGACAGGAATGAATCAAAGTTTCTTGTCTGTTTGTGATTTACGACAAATTTACGTCCTTTATAATGAGAATCTCCATTTCGGAATACATGGATATTAATAGCATTTGACTGTGCTGTTGTAGCCGCCATTGCGACATTACACGGTTTACAATATCCCGAGAAAATACGACAAAATCATAGAACGAAATGCACGAGCAACTTTCAGATGTAATAATAGTATACCTATGTGCACCGCTTCGGTTCTCTGTACTGTACGTCAACCCCGTACACTCGAGTCACAAATTAAATTCACTGCATAGCATTTAGCGTACGGCACACACTAATACAGTTAACACAAAATTGTTTATAACACAGCTCTGTTGCTAAGGGTAGCTTTGGGACCTACTGAATATTCAATAGAAATTACTATTGTCCACTAGGAACGATACAAAAGTTTTTAAATGAATAAACATTTAACAAATGAAACCAAATAGGTTGTTTGGTAAACAAGATAACAAACAATAAGTGGTCTCAACGGAACATTGTAGTCCAGATTTCAGGTACACAATTTAGTGTACGATATTAGACAATAGATTACCTCGAATTGTTAACAGATGGATTCCCGATTAAGATCTCGCTTTAGACTAATGACAGTTCTTTAGGTGTCTATGGAAATACTCGTAGGTAAACAGACTTCAAAGTTCAGATGTTTTCTCCGGTTATACTCAAGTAATTCATATTTCTTGCGCATTCGAGAGAGGTTTCAAGGTTCTAGTTTATTTAGAATCCAAATCAGTCTCAAAGGATTGTTTTTCATTGGAGCTTAAACATAAACTTGACAAACAAAGAACATAAATAAAAATAAATAAAAAATATAACAAATTACACGTGTACAAACAGAAGTATAGAATAAATATGCAGTACAAAAACTTCAGAAAGCCAATCAACAAATTTAAAAACAATATTTAAAAACAATGAAACACACCGTATCGTAAAAGTGAAATATTGTACGGTTAAAAGACACTTAAATCGATTGCGGCACACGATTTTGAAGAATGAAATTGCACACTTAGTTTTGAAACATCTCAGAGTATGGAAGTTTTGGTTTCGTGTGGAAGAATGTTCCAGGCTCTGACCCCAATGTTTTGGAATGAATCCTTGTGAACCCTTTCCATATACACATCAAATTTGGTGGAAGAGCGAGACCAAATACGTACCATGGTGGGGGTATTTCCCTGATTTGGTGGTAAATATGTTAGCCAGAACGTTTGGAGCATGACCATAAGTAAGCAATCTTCGCACTTTAAATTCATAGGCGTAGGACGCGGCGGGGGGAAGGGGGGGGGGGCTGGGGGACCGCAGCCCCGCAACCAAATATTTTTGTGAAAATTCGGGCAATATGCTGAGAATTTTTTCGGGCACCTACTGAAAGAAAAATAAATTGCAATGTGTTTTTTAATGGTTAAACTTATATTATTATCATCGTTATTATTTTAACGACTTGGCCCAAAATTATAAACAATATGGAAGGGTAATAACACGGCAAATGATTGTAGGTTATTGGCATGCGATGTAATAACCGATATATGCCTATATGTTATTACATTAACATGTTGAACGCGCGAAAAACTTTGGTTATATTTTTCGGACAAGTCGTTACAGCCCCCCCCCCCCCCCCTCCCCCAAAAATCAAATTGGGCTCCTATGCCTAATTATACTGGTTTAATATTTTCTTAACGATACTGTGGTGTTGTATTGCGGGAATTTTTCTTTTCTGTCCCCCTCCCTTTCAATTAGTAAAAGGGGTAAATTAAAATGCGGCAAAAACAGGTTCGTAAATTATTTTTCTGAAGTCTTACCGAAAATTCTCATAATTTTTTCTTCTATAAACGTGAACACAGGTTAGAATAATTTGAATAAAATTTTGTTGAATGTTTATCTTGAAAACTTTCCAAATGTTAAAAGAAAGGGAAAGGGACAGGGAAAATTGCAATGCAGCGTTTGGTCAGAGAAATTGGTGGGACACGGTATATCATGTCTCCACCACTGAAAAAGTTGGTGGGGACGCGTCCCGCTGTCCCCACCAGGATCTGCGCCCATGGTCCGTCTAGCTAATTCATTTCGAAAATAAGTAAAAACTATACTCTCGGTGAAAGTCTGTGTCGTTTTTTGGTGATATTTAGTGACAGATTGTGACACGGTTTGACATGCGCGTAGCGAGGAATTTGCCGCCAAGGGAGGGCGAAGCTTGTAGGCAGACTATCTAAGCGTGGCGCCACCATGAGTTGGCGCGAAGCGTAAAAGAAAATTTTGGCCGAAAATGCCTCCCAGATCGCTGGAAATGGCACTTCCCAGGCCTTGTAAGTTGCATCTAAGCAT
>JAIPMN010000775.1:6137-40831 GCA_020650975.1 Apostichopus californicus | reverse complement strand
ACCATTTCAAGTGATGATTTGCATACAACTTAAAGTGAAATATAGATTTCCCATAGAATATAAATTTTGTGAGAGGGTAAACCTTCTTTTCACTATTACTTTTACCTAAGTTGTTCCATTAGACACAAGTAAATGCTGCAATATTGTGTACATCTGTCAACATTGGAAACTCTGGGTGAAGCCCTGTCACAAATTGAAATTTAAGGGAAACCAAGTAGCGCTTTTGTTTGTGACGGACGTACATTTACTGTATAATTTCACACGTGTACGTCCGTCACAAAAAATTGTACGTCCGTCACAGAGGAATTTTTGAAAATATTTCAGGGAAGTGATAAAGGTTTCAACTGCTTGTTTACTGATATGTGTAGTTAAGAGTCTTCTTCATAACATGTATAGTAGTTTTGAATTGTATCCCATGCCAATTCACAGAAATTTTCAAAAGAAAAATACGAACTGAAAAAGTCACTTTCTCTGGGTACGTCCGTCACAGGGAGGTTTTTTGAGTATTTTTGTAGTTTATTTGGATGGACAAGGAATGAAACTCCATACAAGAATAGTACAAGGTAGATGTTCCATAAAACCCAAATGAAAAGTTATCTCCTATATATAGCCATTGAGATATGGATCAACAAACTGTCCGAAATGTACGTCCGACTTTACGGAATTGCCCAGCTTCGATTTCATGTAAAGCTAAACATGCATACACAGTGTGTTGCTGATGATGTGTTACAGGGGACTGGCCCTTAGTGACTGAGATATTGAGGCGTGGGTCGCTGATGGGGTCCAGGAGAGGGTTTCTTGCTAATGATTAATTCAACCAATTGATGATTTAGGTATCTATTTGTCAGTCTCTGGCTTGGATTACTAATTACATTCACTTAACTGCTTTATTTGATTTCCAGTGGGTGGTCTAGATAAAAATTGCAGATTGCAGACACATGTGGACTGCAGAACAGTTACAGCAGGGCAATATTTTATGGTAACCACTTAGCGGTAAATTTGTGAATTAGTTAAGTGATTCGTGTGGAATGAAAATTTAAATCTATTATATTTATTATTAATGCACATGTAGCCTAGGGATACTTGTTTACACATACTTCATTGAATTCACTTTTACTTGTTTATTCAAACTGTAAACCTCAATTGCATCTGTGACTTACAGTACTGCTGTAATGTCATATGCTCCAACATTTACTACAGTAGTGCTCATTTGTCTGTGGCATCGTTAGGATTGGCCCCAAAAATATGCTAGAAAGTCAATTTAACAAGACTCAAATTTAGTGAGAAATTTAACTTATCCTTGAGAATCATATGTTTTAATTGTCCTAATTAAGTACTTCTGTTTGTCTAAAACTTACTTTGGAGGGTAGTAATTACTGAGCACTAGAGACATACCATATACATATTATATACCATATAACTGTTCAAGCAAATTGGATAAGAATGTTTTAGACGAAACCATATACTGTTGACCTTAAAGTCTCATGGTACTCAGTAAACCGACATCAGACTATTCATTAAACGGATACCCAAGAAAAGACGACTCTTTCCCGCACGAATACGGAATACAATTTTCCTTAGCTGTTTTGGTGAGCTTTACAACACAAGCCTCTCTGTCACCTATTATAGTAATGATGATGGTTTCTTCTCCTTGATCAAAGTTCTACACATGTATATCATCAGTGAATCACACCAGTTATATGACACGATATTTGACACAAAACTGAACATTCCTGGTTATAAATTTCCCTGTGGAGTAAATCCAACCAACGTCGTTGGGAAATGCCTCACTACTGAAAAACAGACATAAAATATGAATGGGCTTTTTGACTAATTCCAACAAATTTGAAAATGTGAGTGACGTGTAAACAGCTGGCTGCAACTAATCACGTTACTTTACATCTTAATCCTTTCTCCCTGCCCATCTTCATCTCCCCCCGCCCCCCTTCCCTTCCCTTCCCTCCCCATCCCACAAACCTTTCATTCTCAATCAATCTGAATATCATTCAAAGAAAACCTGATAAGGAACAATACAAAATCCTGTGACTGTTTTCTCATAACTTCCAACTTGTGTTACATTACCAGTTCTGATGATACATTGCCAAATTTCCCCTCTGCCACCATCAGTCATTCAATTATATTTCAATTTATTCCACGTCCTTGTAAGACTGTGATTACACTGCAAATTATTTTACCTCCGCATCGGCGGGATTTCAAACGATGTTTTTTCATCCCTAATACTTGCAAAACGTATGATCTGGGGAGCACTGATTCGCTCCGGGCAGAATGCTACACGAACTTCCCAACAGTCTCAATTTTGTAGGACAATTTTTACTTCTTCTTTACTTCAAGTTTGTTTGGTTTGGATTTTAAGTCATCTTTTATCTTTCTTTCTTTCTTTTTTTTCATTTTTAGAAGCATGCTGCTGCTATTTCTATTCTGAAAAAAATTTGGGAATGATTTTACTTCTAGTGAGTAAAATAATTTATGTATGCGGATAAGTTTGTATTGTTTCATAGCCTTAAGTGCTAGGGTCATATGACTAGAGGCATGCAGAACTTTGCGATCACTGCTGCAGATATTGGGTAGTAATTTGAAGAAATTCTGACCAACAATAAGTCATGTGATATTCACATAAAACACACATAGAGTCATATACAGGCTTCCATGGAAAACTAAGGCAGGGATACTGAATGTTCAAACTAACCCTTTCAACAACAGGCCACTTCATTGGTCCATGACATTGCTACCATTTTGGGTGAAAATACTTACAAAATTGTAGTTACATGAAGGAGTATGCATGCTTAATGAACAATGTGTCCAGAGACTCGGTTGTGGGTATTTCCAGAGGGAGTGTGTATCATGGCGGAATGGCCGATGATATGAGGAGACGGGGAGTAGGGTAAGCCAAGTAAATGCTTGAGAAACTCTCCTGAAAGTGGGTCACAAATTTGGGCAATTATAATCTTCAAATGACATTCAGAACAAACTATTTAGCATCAAAATATCTCAAAGATAATACTTGTGACAAATACTAAGGAACTGAAGATGTGAGATGCTCATTTTATTTACTGAAGATGTGAGATAATAATTAGAAAAAAATTAGCAACAGGCAAAAGTGATGTTTACTACTCTAAATAAAAACACACTTCTATATTAGTTGATGAATGACACTGTAACCAAAACATGATAAAACAAAAAGAAACACAATATGGAATGAAAAAATAATGCTCTGAAATAATCCAGGAGGTTGACAAGTGACCTAGAATGTATACCTGTATGATGTAAGCCTAAGTAAAGATAATCGCACATTTCATTTGCAAATTATGGTAGATTGCTACGTCAAAGCAATTAGTGAAATTTGAGCCTTCCCCAATGCTCAATTTCTAGAACAGATCGAGAGAATTTCCTCGCTTGTTGCTGCGGTCTGCATCGAGATCAGAGCCGAGGTAATTCGAAAGAGCCGATTGTCTTTGGGATAAATTGCTTCATGCTGCATGAGAAAGGCAACAGGCAATGTTTATCTTATTGTGATATATATACAGTAGTAGGGGGGATTTTATGTGCAATCATAGTGACTGGTCAATACTAATTGACAAATGTCTTGTTTATCTCCCATCAGCCAATATCGGCCTCCATCTGATATGACTGATTGCTATTATTACCATCAAGGCAGAGAAAGTACAGATAGGTTTGCCAGAGTAATAATAAATGTTGAAATTGCTGGCAAAGGGCAAAACTTTAAATCATCTGTTAGGGTTTTAAGTGCTAATGCTCCAAATTGTGAAAGATTATCTTCACAATTTTTTTTTCTTTTTTTTTTCCTGTGTATGAAAATTTTGTAGAGTGTCAGAGGCACATTGCAATTGAGTCACAAGAACTTTACTGGCTGTAACATCAAATTTAAGGTTAAACCAAATATGCCAGGTGATAACTTGAGCAAATGGCAAAGTGGACATTTTTCATCACAACGATCACAGACCTTAGTTTTTATATATATCTTTTTGCAGTTTAACATTACAGATGTTTAGTTGGATGAGTCCCAGTGTAAAAAATACATCATAAAAAGTGCTGAACAGTTAACTGAGTTAGGTTATCTGATTTTCCAAATTATTCCCCAAGATTGTAAAATGAGAGTGCTAACATAGAGAAATAGATCAAGCAAAGGAAAAGTGCATTAACACCTTCTTGAAGCTTCAGAACAACAGTGACCCATTATTTCAACCTCTCTAGCATATTTGGGTAAATCGGGATCATCTTTTTAACCTTTGTTTTACATAAAAGTACTTTATATTTAAATGTTCTTTTGATTCAATTAAGGCAACCAACGTTACTGTTGTGCCACAGGAGGCAATTTCTAGCAACATCTGCCAAACAGTCAAACAGTTTTACAGATTGTACAGTCCTCCAAGTCGACCAATTTCTGTTTTCGGACGACCAAAATCAGCTGAGGAGGCTGTCCGGCGAACGACAATCAATTCTGGACTGCATTGTTACTACCATAAATACCACCAAATACATAAAGTGATAAGTTGGTATCACCCTCCATAAAAATTTATAGCTACTAAAATCAGACAAATCAATTAGTGGAAGGCCTTTGATTCATCCAATGGGGAGTTTTACTGGACCAAAGTTGGTGTTCTATCAACTAAACCTGCAGACTCCTACAATTTTTAGGATAACCAAATTTGCTGTTCAGGCAAAGCAAAACCTTAGTCCTGGTTGTCTGGGGTTTCACCAGAAAAATCCTGAAAACTTTGGCCTGGTATCTGATTTACTGGCTCATTAAAGCCTCTTGTAGTAACAAAAGCTTCTGAACAAATGGCTACTATCTTATTTTGATGAGTTATACTCGATTGATTTTATAAAATTCACCATGAAACACATAAAGCTGTTGCAAATGATTGTTATGATTTTTTATGAACAATGAAAATCTCAAATATTCAGGAGTTCTTGCTTACATTATGTATACAGTAATGCAAACCTTCTCAAAGCCATATGTTAATATGGACAATGTAGAATGGGGCAGTTTACGTTTCTCTTTCGGCTTTTGAAGCCATTTATAGCATCATTTCACTAATTTAGAGTACTCTGTTTAATGCACAACAATGTTGATGATGATGATGGTGTACAGTAGGTACGTGTTTGGTTTACAAAACTTGTCAAACAGTCACAAAGCATATAATTAGTTGAGTGTGAACGACCAATTGCCCCACACCATTCTCTACCTTTCCTCTTCATTTGTGAATAATTTTTTGACAGAAACACAAACTAAAATGCATCTACGAGACTGTCTACTGGTCTAAATTTGGTCAATATTTTGAAATAATGCTGGGTAAAGGTTATAGTGCTGCTAGCCATTTATTTCAACGAATGGTAAAAAACCGTTTTTCAGAACAGTTCTTGGTTTGTTAACTGCCGATACTGCCTCACAAGCTTTTGCTTAAATGTTGCACTTGTACACATTACAGTCCAGTGTGCTACCTGATGTAATAGGAATGTACATGAGGCCTTTTGTTTACAACCAAGGTGGCCATTCAGTACTAGTGCAAACAGGCCATGTTTAAATGGCAACTTCATGTGTGAAATTTCAATTACAAAAGATGCTATTCTCCACAAATTGCTAGAAATGCTAGGTGACAAGACTGACTGACTGACTGGCCATTTAATGGAAAACAAGATTTCTGTAAATGTTAAATGGTGCATTTGTTCTGTTAACGGTTAAACAGTGCAGCGACATTTGTATAGGTTTGGTCAAATTGTTGACCACACAGAGAAAGCTGCTTGCATTTCTTCATTCTTTGTAAATTTGAGGCTAATTTTCTGTGGAAATGAACTGTCTCATCATAATTTATTGTGATTGTAGGAAACTTTTCAAAACTGTATGAGATGATTTAGGCCTTCATGACAGATATATCTCAATATTTTCAGTGTAGACTAGCCACAGTGCTTGTGTGATACATTATCTATTGATTCAATACTTGACAAGGTCAGCCAACAATGGTTAGCTGTTTCTCTTGAGCAATATCATTGTGTGTGAATAACTGAATTGTTTCAATGTCATAGCTAATTGTCCTGAAACCCATTCCAGACTCACACATTATTTATTTGAATAAGATAAAATGGGCTTTGTGCAATTTTAGAAATGACTGTGTCAAGATGCAACCTTATTATCAAACCTGCCTTTTGCAGAATACAATGGCAAAAGTACAAAAATATTTATTTGAAACACACATTTAATACATATAGATAAAGATATTTTCTTACAACTTGGTTAATACATCCCCTACCCCCCCCCCCCACCACAATGTTTTCTACACATTCTTCCAATGAATTACATTTTATAACACACATACACAAAGTCCTACACAAATGTGGATAAAATGATGGGAATGATAGTAACATTTTTCATCTAAGTCACAGCCTCACTCAAACAAACTTTCTGTTAAGTCAGGGGACACCCCTCCCCAGGATGGCACCCCCCCCCACCCAAAATGTGAGCCTTGTCTAGAAGTGAGCACATACCTCAATGAGGAAGATGACAGAGTCCTTCCAACACAGACAAGATGAAATCTCATAAAATGGTCTAATTCACAAATTTTATCCCTTTTTTTTGGTTGCTTAAAACCACCGTCTTATTTCCGGCATGTGCCAAAGTTAGTTTGTAGCTTTAGTCATTGTAACATCCAATAATAAACTCCATAATATGTACTCCAGCAGAAATCTTCTTTGATACGTACAACATCCAACTCAAGGAGGAAAGAATTTTCTCTAAGAAAAAAAATCAAATTCCACAGAAAAAAAGAGAATATATTTTAAAGTTTGCAAGAAGACCGATGACAATCTTTCCAACACTCTGATTAAACACCACAATGAAGAAGACACTTCAAAGCACAGCAACACCTGGATTTCATTAAAAATCAAACACAAATATTTACAAGTTGTCCCAGCTGTACCAGGTTATCAATAAGATGGTCCTGGGCACAACATTGTGCCACTGACTCACACTCACAGTCTGACTGCTGCCTACAGTATAACCTTAGTTCCCTTTCTCTCCTTCTCTGTGACAGAGAGAGAGAGAGACCAAACAAAACAAATCAGTCAAAGAGATGGAGAGCCAACCTTTGCCACAATTGAAAGGATTAAGTTACACATGACTCTGAATAGCTAACTGCAGCAGTGATGTAGTAGCTGACAGGCAGTAGCAGCAGCAACAACAAAACATCAGTTGTAAAAAGATACAGGGCTCCTCCAGTCAGAGAGAGCAGTTGCCAACCACATTAGAAACGAAATGCCAGGAATTCAAAGAATGTGACGATATGACCTGGGTCAGGACAGATTCTGACATGAGGAGAAATAGACCAAGATTGCCCCAGGATGCTTATCAGAATGTTTAATTCCACTGGACCAAAATGGCTCCCTACTGGGCAGATAGCTTTCTGATTTACAGGAGAAAATCTTAAAGCAGTACAAGCTTTATTTAAAAAAAATATTATCGCACAAACCAACTTTGACAACAAACTTTCTATTTGCTCATGACGCAAATCCTATTAAAGCTGGTCTAAACAGTGAAGTTATGAGTATAGAGAGGAAATGATAGCTATGGAGAAAAGAGACTTTTCTACAGTGGTTATGCATAGCAAACTTAAGAATAGTATGGCATTGTGCTGTATGAGGCCAACTGTAGTGTAAGTTCTGCACTGTGCTGTACTATACTACATTATACTAATTTTCACTGCATTATCACTGTATTGTCAATTCAACGTATGGTATTGTATGGTATGATATGGTATGGTATGGCATTTGTATCGTATATTGTATCGTATTGTCTACTTGTATTTTCTAGTTTGTATTGCATTGTTAACTTGTATCTTTTGTACTGTACTGCACTGTACTGTGCGGTACTACACTGCATGGTTCTGTTTTGTAATGCTTTGTATTGATCTGTGATGTGTTATCAGAATTCGATATAGTGTTGTCAGTATTGTATCACATCATGATTGTAATGTATCATGTTATCAGTACTGCACTGTACTGTATTATCATCATTGTATTGTATCGTGTTATCAGTATTGCATTATACTGTATTATCATTGTATTGTATCGTGTTATCAGTATTGCATTGTACTGTATTAACATTGTATTGTATTGTATTATCAGTATTGCATTGTAAGTATTATCATCGTTGTATTGTAACGTGTTATCAGTATTGCATTGTACTGCATTATCATCATTGTATTGTATCGTGTTATCGGTATTGCATTTTACTGTATATCATCATTGTATTGTATCGTGTTATCAGTATTGCATTGTACTGCATTATCATCATTGTATTGTATCGTGTTATCAGTATTGCATTATACTGTAATATCATCATTGTATTGTATCGTGTTATCAGTATTGCATTGTACTGTATTATCATCATTGTATCGTGTTATCAGTATTGCATTGTACTGCATTATCACCATTGTATTGTGTTATCAGTATTGCATTGTACTGTATTATCATCATTGTATTGTATTTGTGTTATCAGTATTGCATTGTACTGTATTATCATTGTATTGTATTGTGTTATCAGTATTGCATTGTACTGTATTATCATTGTATTGTATTGTGTTATCAGTATTGCATTGTACTGTATCATCACTGTATTGTATCATGTTATCAGTATTGCATTGTAATGTATTATCATCATTGTATTGTATCATGTTATCAGTATTGCATTGTAATGTATTATCATCATTGTATTGTATCATGTTATCAGTATTGTATTGTCATTGTTGTATTGTATTGTGTTATCAGTATTGCATTGTATTGTATTATCATCATTGTATTGTATCGTGTTATCAGTATTGCATTGTACTGTATTATTATCAGCATGGGTATTGTACTGTACCAGTAGTCTATTGTGCTGTACTTCAGCATTGCATTACATGTATTATCAGTATTGCATTGTTATATCATAATTATTGTATATTGTATGATCCCTATACTGCATTGTACTATATTATCATCTGTCCTATATATTATTAGTACTATGATGCACTGCATTATCAATACATTATATTGTATTATTAGTAATTTATTATGATCAGTATTATGCTATATTATCATTAGTGCATTATAAACTACATTATCAAAACTGTATTGTATTATCAGCCCTGTATTGTGTATTACTGTAAGTATTGCACTGATTATTAACACAGATTTGTTCTGTGCTATCATAATACTACTGTACATTGTATGTTTTATAACATGTGTATACATGATTAATCATCATTAATTACAAGCCACAAGCAAAACCTGATATCTGCTTTAAGAAAGTAGCCATCACTACACAGTGTGAAATGAAGCCTTCAACATAGCAACTGACGCACTAATTATCGTTTTGCATTGATAATTGAATGCTGAACTGAGACACACTGAGAAAGATATCCACCTTAATATGCATGTACTTGCACACAATGTTTCTCATTATCCATTGTTTAAGAAATCCTAAATAGAAAACTGATGGGAAAGTTATAAACAACCACCGTAAGAGTGTTTCTTTGCTGTAACTCTCGTTTAAAATTTGCTTTTACTGTCAGTGAAATGGCTAGTACACTTATAAAGCAAGACGTAACACTACCCGTACCTTGTTCTGCTTCAAAATCTCGAGAGCTGTGTTCACGTTGCCGAGATGATGAACGCGCAAATGTCCTTTCTCTCGTCTCTGTGGGAGGAAGAGAAGAAAAAAGATGAAAACCTGGCATGACACGTTTGAATATATTAGCTTTGCAATTAAAGGACAGTATTACAGTAGTTGGCTATATAAACAAGTTGCATCCATTGTATACCTGGGATGATGAAAAAAATACTAAACAGTAGCTGAACATCTTATTGGATTGATTTGTTTACATTAATTATACCTACTGTTGACACTATAATATAAGTGAGAATTTGGGACATAAGTGTCTCTACTTTGCATTTTAATCTTTCTATGAATTGGACGATTAATGTACCAACCATCCAATTCAGTGTACTTAGAAATGTGCAATACATGGTATTACCAGAATAGTGAACTTACAAAAGAACAGTTAAATAAATTTTCAGTAAAACACTAAATGAATGAAATGTTTTTTTTTTGTGGGGCAGGATGGGAGAGGAAATGGATTGGAAAATCAGCAAAGTACAGTAGGCAATATGTTAACCTGAAATTTTTGGGATTCAATTCACTGTCCTGTCCAACACTCACATCACCCACCCACACCCACCCACCCCAATCAACCCCCCCCCCCCCAAATAAAATTGGAACCATCGATCCTTAAAATAAAGATATCACGATAAAACTTTCCTAGATAATCTGCACCCGATTAGAGCTGCTTAAATCCATTTTGCACAACACGGTGAGTTCAGAGAAACATAAATTTGTGTAAAATCTACATGGAGATATATATACAGTATGTATGTTAAACTAACAGTGTAGTGCTATCCTTTCAGTGGGAGGATCTGAAGCACCAAGCAGAGCCAATTCCGACAGACTAAAATTATAGAAAAATTGTTTTGCTTATTACTTTCATAACTTTACCAATATCAATATCATCAGTGTTGGCACTAAGTTCTATACAATACACAGAGGAGACTATTGTTCAGATAATAAGGGATTTCTCTTGACCTGGATGACACCGTGACAGCATAACTCTCAGTTTACAGATATCCTTCAAAAACAGGCAAAAGTCATCACCTTCAAAATAATTGCTTTCATTTATATAGCAGAGTTTCTGGCACATTGACAGAGAACTAACGACTACAGTACTAGGAGCTTGGCTCAGTACAGTAAACAGTGCACTTATCATGATTTTTTTTTTTAATTTAATAATTTTATTATTGTCATCTTTCCATACATGCTGACATTGGCAATAGGTTTGGCTATCAATGTGCTATTGACATTATAACATGTAGGATCCAGTACGTTCAGATAGTACAGTAGTATCACTGACCTCTCTTTCTCTCCCAACTTTACCTTACTTAGTCTTGACCAAGATCTTAGTACCGTTATTTGTATCGTTTTTTTTTGTTTTATGTAGGGCCCTATATGGCCATCACTCAAATAGCTTGTAGTCCTTACTGCACTATTGAATATGAACAGTAGAAGGTATCCCGGTGCTGTGGCAGAGTGGATAAAGGGGATGGCACTTGAAACAATGAGGCTTAACAATCGGGAGGTCCCAGGTTCGATAACCGGCCGGGTCATAGTAAGGTGGGTTTTTCATCTGAGAGCAATCTACCGTTTTCCCATCTGAAATGACTTTCTAAATTGATAAGATTCCAAATTTGAGTTAAAATGTTGAATTGGAAGCCACCGACATGTAAGTTGTAATCAATTAGCCAATTGTGGTCGCTTAAGCGTCGTAAAATTAACTGCTGATTATTATTATTATTAAAGACAGTAGAAGGTTCTGAGGCCGTACTACAACAATAAGTACAGTAACACTTTATATTCACTTATTGCTTTGAAGTTTTCCACTTATTGCACAGACACACACAGTCTTTTGGCAAATTAGAGAATGCCTTCTCCCTGCATCATACCAGTTTGGTCCTTAGATGAAAGGCATTGTCTAGATGAAAATAAACTTTAAATTTGACTCTACATGTAAGACAGAAGAACATATATTCTAAGCATCCTGTAGAAAACTGCCTTCCATATAAACATCTATCATTAATAGATAACAAGATTTAAAGTTGTTTACATGTTTCCTACCAGGATAAACTTGAAGCAAACAGACCTGTATACTTCAACTTCACTCAGGGTAAAGAATGTGACAATTTCATCTCTCAATATCGATGCCAATGTAGGAATTTCATACAAGTTTTACCAGGAAGCATAATGTATATTTGTTCTTCTTTCATTCGTCAAAAATGTTTGGTTTTTTTCTATGGACTATCCTTTTAAGCTAACAAGATGCTGATAACATCAAGGCAGTGCTTTCCATTCCTAAAGTTTCAAAGGAGATTAATCTAGATGCGTTATGTCGTCGACCTTGAAAATGAAATTATTCTGACTGCGGCGAAAAATAAATCTATGCTTCCGTTTTGGATAAAACCTACTTTGTATGGATGCATTCATACTGTATATAATGGAAAGTAGATACAAGCCTTAGCAATGGTATGCCCTCCAGAATGTTCTTTTCATAACTAATAATCCATCACTGCTACTGTACTAGATGCAAACCGATTTATGGCATAACAAAATAACGATTGCGGTCAGCTTCAATACAAACTAGTAGCACAACCAATGGAGAGGGTCGGAAGGGGGTCTATTTACATACATGTGGAAAAAGTTTCACCTTTTTGTAGGATAACTCAAAAGATTTTTTATTACAGTAGGTCATTGGAGTTACAATCAGAACTGGTGTTTAAATTTAAGTTCCACTAATAGAGGTGGATCAAAAGCCAGATTCACATTCTTCAAGTGGATTGTAACCAGATGCAATTGGACTGTTGTGACCTTAGTCTTCAATTGTCATGGAGACACACCGCTGCACAACTGATCCCCATCTCCCGCCCCCCCCCCCCCAAAAAAAAAACTGAAGTATTGATGGAGGGACACTGAACAATTTTTCTTTTTTGCTTTGTGGTAACATGCAAAATTATTTCCCCACGATTGCTTTATACATTTGTCAAAAAACAATTCAGTGAACATTCAGACTTCACATAGCAACTATTGAGACTTGTTAAATATTGTCCGATGCAAATATAGCACTGATGTTCTATACAGTGTACAAAAATACTAAATTATGCATCTTTTCATGTCATAAAGCAATTTAGCCATTTTTGATATACTTACACCAGGTAAATTATTCCAGGTAGATTATTCCATGAACATGTGTTCCCTCCAATCTTCTCCCCCCCCTCCCCCACCCACCCCTTCTCCAGTCCCTACTTCAGACTATCCCATTGAATGACAGATAACATATCTAAGTGACCGCATGGTGCATAGTGCATAGAGTGATGGGTGTACCATATCACTGTGAATATTCTGCAGTACCTAGATCACCAATTCTCAACAACTTTTACTGAATTTCATGTCCCAAGAAGAGTAGCAATCTGTCAAGGCTACAAAGCATAGAGATATTTCCCACCTTTTAGAAATTCTCTAGTCTTCTTTTCAAAAATTATCAAACCAGTAGCACACTATCAAGAATCAACTGTTTATGTAAAACAAATTCTGTTCAAATTCAGCGAGAGATCAGCCATAATACAAGTAATATACTTGACACAAATGTCATAGAATCAGACGACAATTAACCCAGTGAAGAACTGATCCATAGCAAGCACTTACTTTAACCAGAACTGCATTTGCCTGCAAATATGCAGTACTTTTTGTAGTACCTGTGGAGTGCTGGCAGTATTAGCAAGAACTTTTCGGTTGTTCATGGTGTTATTTTTTGGGCGGACTACATACCATTGCATTGTAATCGGCATTAGGGTCTGATTTTTTGTGTTTGATTTTTTGTGTCTTCAGTTTTTTTTTCTTTCCTTGATGGGGATTTGAGTTTCCCTCCTGCTCCAAAGCGAATAATAATAAGTACTCTGCATAATGTGGAAGTCAAAATAATTTGAACTAAGCTCTGTCCGATGTTTCTTGAAAGACTTGAATTTAGAGTTGCATTTATTTTTGCCCTTCCAACAAATTTTGCTCTTTTACCATTCTGAAATGAGATGTAATTACTTCTACGAGAATTCAAGCACTTTTCCATTGAACCGAGATAAAATGAATGTTTGGGATGATTTAACAGTTCCTTTTCAGAAGTTAATATTTGAAATTATTGTAAAATTACAATGGTTAACTTTCCCATTCGACCACCAAGCTCCACTAAATGTTGTGGTCACTTTAACAGATTTATTGACGTCTTGAATATTTTAAGGATGCATGGTTTAGCAGAGCTCCTTTAAAAAGTTTTCTAACTTGAAAACATTCTACAAATTAGAACATTTACCAGATTATTGTATTTGGAATACCTGCATTGAAATGGGGGGTTGCACAAAGAAGGAAGGTGTAAGGTGAAGTCTTCATGTAGCAACACAACTTTATAAATGACCCTCGACAAGATGTTCACCAAAAGATACGTGTAATATGCAGACTTTCCAACATTGAGGAAAATTTATGAGTGAGATCAGTGGCAGTGGGGGAGGGGTTTAAGGAGGGGGTGTCCCCCTCCCCTTTGGAAAATTTTTCGTATTTTTGACTGCCTAGATGCAAAATGGTGCATTCTTTTTCAGTTTCTCTGAGTAATTTTATACTGAGAATTTCATCATCATATAAATATTATTGAACTCAACAAGCATGACAATTCTCAAGAAAGACTTTTCTTGAATCGATGAAAATAATCACTTGCTAACATATATAATTGAACATTTATATCGGAAATTGGAGCGCACTTCTCAATCTCTAGCTAGCGTATGCGTAGGGGCACTTATCGGTTAAACAGTGGATGCTAGACGAAACCAAAAATATTTTAATTATGCCGCTAACCTGATTTTAGACCTAGGTTTATATGGATTTCGCTCCATGGTTGCACACACGGTTTTTCGGAGATTGTTTGTGGATTGCGTGTGATAAAGTGCACATAGCGTGTGAGCGTGTGAAGGGCTGGAAATGCGTGTGTCACACGCCAAATGCGTGTGACTTGGAATGTCTGAATATGTACACAAAACTTCCATTCAATTGTTGTGTCTACCTCACCTCAACCCCCCCACCCACCACACCTCTCCCTCCCCCTTACCCCTCCCATTTCCTTGGTTACATATTACTATTTGCACTAAGTGGATGACACAAAAGTCTCAGATACTTTTTGAACAGTACAGTTCACTTTTATGTACAAACTATTAAACCTTGTCTAAAGGAAATCTGCAGAAACCTATAGACTTGGCTACCAGATGGTCAATACTAGTGCATGCACTGTAGAAAACCAATTAAACAATGTACAATCATAGAGCTAGACCATTAAAATCAATGTTATGACAAGAATTCACTTTCAAACTTAGCTGAGAAAGAATCAATCAATCAGCCAGAATATTCTAAAGAAAGGGGGAACAAATTATGACCTTTCTTTAATGGACTACCAATGGACCTATTATAAATACCTCAGTATTATGGGCACAAATGGGTCTACTGACAGACACTAAGCAACAAGCAATTTATCTATAGCTGTTTACTAACCCCCATGAATCAAAACTTTGCATGAACTGTAATGGAATCTACTTTACATAAAAGATTTATTGCTTACGTGACAGCAACTAAATAGTACTGAATTCTACAGAGATAAGCTGAGATTTCAAAAGGTAAAGCAGAAACGTAGAAGAAATGTTTCCCAAAGTGGAAAAAACCCCCATAAAGTCAGTGTTGAAATGTTAATGGTTAACATACTTCTGATAACAGTGTACATTCTGCTTTGCTTTAAGGGTTGAAACTGTAAACTTAAAGGTGTACGGACACCTATGAACAATAGTGTCCTTTATCGCTCTCTACTAGGCATTAGAAATCATGAAATCATGAAAATAGTTGCAACTCCCATCAAAATCCCTAAAAGACCAGTTTACAAGTCTTTTCATAGTTCTAAGTTCATATATGAATAAATATTAGCTAATTACCCCATTGATGATGTAAGGGAGTCACTGCCTAATTTTCGGTTATTCTTTGTTTTTACAACCTTCGTTTCATGGACACTGAACACAGGGTTTGTGGCCTAAGGTAATTATTTGAAATATTTTGTCTTCTTTGGAAAGAGGAACAAATGATATATGTGGGCTTGTAATTAGGGGTTACCGTATTAAGGGCTAAAGTAAGAAATTCTGATGAGTGCAACACTCCACGTCATAGTCTGCACATATATGAGTTTCCCAGATTTAACTTCAAAACTTAGCTAGGTGACAGTAGTACTTTAAGGGGTGGAAACTGAAAACAGACTAGCTTAATTATGAGGAACAAAAACACAAGTGATGTCCACTAATAAGGAACACTACAGTGCCCCACCCCTCCCCTTCCCCTCACCCCACCCTCACCCACTGCTGTAATCTCAAATTGATCTGAGACATTCTTCCAGTCTGCAGCTGCAATCACACTCACAAACCTACTAAGTATCCAGACTTTGCAAAGAACCGAAAATTGTCATTTTTATTAACTTACTGATTGGTTTCTTCCACTCATTAATTGTGTAATGCTGAACCACCACATGATGAAACCATTAAGTACTTCAGTTTTAAAAAAAAAGAGAACAATTGTCTGATGGATTGAAGTACAAAAATACCAGATTTGTTAAGAAAGCCTTAAACCTCAGGAATTTTGTTTTTTTCTACCCTCCATCATGACATGAGTCTAAGGTATATATATGAAAAAGCACAACCACTTTCATATTCAGACTTTTCAACATTTGTGATTACAAAATTCCCCCGCTTTGAGCGATAAGTTTACATCCAACGGAATGAATGGAATCAGGAATACAGAATTTGCAAGAACTTAATTGTCACTTTTTTGTTTGAAGGAGAATGAATGCTCGATCAAGCAGTTCAATGACATAATTTTTGATAACTTAGAAAAATTATGATTTCCTATTTGGCAATAAAACCAACCTGTGTATACATAAGGAGAGGTTTGTGAACAATAGTTACTAGTGGGATTGATAGGGCTTGGTTCTTTGGGAGTACTTTAATCAGGTTGCTGCATTTGAAAAATTTAGGATCAAACCCCAAAAATCTCCTTCCCCTGACCCTTCCCCTCCAACACCCACAGTTGAAGGACATAATGTTACGATAAATAAGAATATTAACTCCCATCTGCAAGCAAATCAAACCTGTAAAAGAAGAGATTTGTGTATTGATAGTGTGATTGCTACTGTAAGGATAGGATCTAAGTTGGAGTTATGTTAAAAACAGGTTGCTGGATCTCAAAGATATCATAACTCTGAAGTACCCCCACCCCCCCTCCACCTATTATACTTCCCTCACAGGACACATTTGTGACTTTGTTTTTACTACTGAATAACTTCCAGGCCAAACAAGCAACACATCTGCTAAGATTAATCAAATTTGACAATTGTTAGAAAATAAAGTGTCTAGATTTACAACCAGGGAAAGTGTTTCAGTCTTAAACCTATAAATTTCCAAGATTTGACATTTTCACCCTTCTAGGAAAAGGGTATTTTCATACCTTTTTGTACAATACTCAACCACAAGAGGTCAAGTCCCTGGATCCTTTCTCAGTAGGTCACAAAGTCTTCCTAAAATCTGGCATGATTGTTGCTTATTTTTGGGGCTATTTCCATCTCATAAACAGCAGGCATATAGACTATAAGCCAGTTACAATGCAGGCAGGGTAGTTCCAATATATTACAACCAGAAATGGTAGTCTGTCAGATAGAGGTATAATGTGTGAGAAAGGGGTGCAATGGGAATAGAAAGCCAGGGGGGTGGGAGGGGGGAGAAGAGAAGGGAGAAGACGAGTGGTCAGTAGGTGGTATAGAAAGGGAGGTGGGAAGGGAGTGGAATAGAGGGAAGTGAGTAGAATGGAGGGAAGGGAGTAGAATGGACTGGATAGGAGGGAAGGGAAGGGAGTGGAATTGAATGGAGGGAAGTGAGTGGAAGGAGGGAATAGAGTGGCATGGAGAGGAGGGAAGGAGAAGGAGAGGAGGGAAGGAAAGATGCTCATAAAAACAATGCAAGTGCAAAATAAAATTCATGTAGAGTCAGAACAAATTTAAAATATATTGTTAGAAATAGTTCTAAAATTGCACATTCTTGTTGTAAGCTAGGTCCATCAAATTGCAGATGTATAGGAGCTCGGCAGGTTTTCGGAATCAACAAAACACTAACTTAGAATCTAGAAGACTGCCAGGATGAAGAATCCAGAAGACTGGGATGAAATGATATTTAGTACATCCACAGAAAGAAAGAAACAAGAAACTTCAGCAATCTCGTCCACAAAAATGATCAAGCTAGCTGTATCGTACTTTGTGATCCTAACAACTGGAAACCTGTACAATTCACAGGTGAGAGCTTAACATCCTCCTACTTCTCCCGATCCATTAGCGCTTCACTAATTTCACAATTTTTAGAAAGCATGTGAGATTTTTTCTGTGATCTTTTACAAAGTCCAGGCTTGCAAGATATTGCGCAGAGCCACAAAGACTATAAGAATCAAAGGAATATTAATGTTAAGCGTGAAGTGCCACAACCTCGAGAGAGATCTCTCGAGAGAACAGATCAGACAGGACTTCGGTAAATCTCAAATGGTACTAGCTCGGGGAAATTGTGAAATTGCAATGTTGACAGTGCTTTGATCTTTCACGATTCATAACAGTCCTGTGTACTAGTCATGGGTTTAGTAGCAGTCAGCGTGCATCCAGGCCTTAGCAATATGAAACCTCAAAGGTTACAGTATATATGCATGTGGTAGGTAGCATTTTTGTATACATGCATGTGTGATCATTTGAACTAGAGAGATCTTTCTGTTTGCATTAATTAATGATGCATACATGTACTGTACATATATCTACAGTACTAACTGTATTTCTAATAAAGCTGAGCTGTGTAGATCTATACCGTTAATAAAAGTCTCACAATATACATGTAAGCTTCATCCTATTATTTCATACTACTGTAGTGCACCTTTGTAATGCAATACTTATGTGTGTAACGTCATGTGAAAAATGCATGCATAAGATACATGTATGACAATCAAGTTGTATTCACAAGAATATTTAATTTCCTCCTCTTCTTCCTCACCATTCATCTCCACAATGACCCCCCTCTACCAACTATCTACTACCCTACTGTCCCAACCTTCTGTCCTCTGTCCCTCGATCCTCCAAAATTTTCTCCCTGGTTCCATTAATTCTACCGTTGCTCTCTTAAAGCAGTTCCCAACTTTTCATACAATAATTAACTCAATCTGCCGGATCAAAAATAACCTAAATTGTATTGCTTACAAATTGAAATTCCTCATCACAATACTTTCCACAAATCAGTACATGAACATTGCTATCATCGCAGGTAATAGAGCTCCATTTAATACTCCTCAATGCACGACAGGTGTTTCTTAATAGCATCTCTTTGTAGCGATCCAAAGCAAAAATTTCAAAAGAGCTGGAGGTTTGCTTACAATCTTTATTGTACTTCTACTTCCTGCCTACTAGATCCATGGAGTACCTATTGACCGTATTTCTTTACCTTCCTTGGCAGAGTGTCTTGATCCCAGTAAAGCCCACCCAAGCATGACCAGGATAATTTATCAGTTGTAAATGGATTGTCCAGGAGGAGCAGATGCAGATGAACTGGGAAATTGGGAATGAGTGAAACATAGAGCTCCCTGGATGAAGTTACTACATAACAGACATTCTAAGTGAATGTACAGATATACCTGTACAATGTATACACAATCTGAGCATGTAGAGTTGGAATAAGCCATGTTATAGTTGTGGACTGTGGACTGGTGATCTAAGGATTACAGGTTCGAGCCCTGGCCAGATCATTGCGCTGTGTCCTTGGGCAAGGCACTTTATCTCCATTGCCTCTCTTTTCACCCAGGTGTATAAATGGGGACTTGCGAGGTAACTTGTAAATATAGTTGCGTGCGCCGGTTTGTGGTGCACTGCGGTGCCCCAGGAGAGATTGATTGAATTGCACACACTTTGGTGTGTAGGTGTGACAAGTTACCAATGACCAAGGCTAAGTTGTCAAAGCGCTACGATCTCGATGTAGCAGCGCTATATAAGTGTCTAATATACATGTATGTATAGTTCACTCCCTTGTTGAAAGGTCGTATTCAGTGAGTCGTTAACCCTTGCAACTTTTGAGTTATAATAAGATGCATAAATTTGCATCATAACATGGATCAATTCAAACATCAAGCACCCAGTACGGACAAATTTTTTGTATAACTGTTTTTTCATGTCATGCTTCAAAGCGCTCGTTCTGAGAGTACAAGCACTATGAATATCATGTTTCTATCAGAGGAAACTAATAAACTGTTTGTACTGTCAGTACGAGTGCTCTGAAGCATGGGATGGGATGCCAGTATTGAGTAGTATTAAGCATTAAGAATCGAATAAAGATTAGGAACTGTTCATACTGTTAATACAAGTGCTTGGAAGCATGATATGACCGGACTTTTGAGTTACAATTAAGATGCATAAATTTGCATCAAAACATGGATCAATTCAAACATCAAGCACCCAGTACGGACATATTTTTTGTATAACTGTGTTTTCATGTCATGCTTCAAAGCGCTCGTTCTGAAAGTATTTATAAGCACTATGAATATCATGTTTCTATCAGACAAAACTAATAAACTGTTTGTACTGTCAGTATGAGTGCTTTGAAGCATGGGATGGGAGGCCAGTATTGAGTAGTATTAAGCATTAGATATCAGATAAAGATTAGGAACTGTTCATACTGTCAATACAAGTGCTTGGAAGCATGATATGACCGGAAAATATAGAGTGGTATTAGCACTGGAAAATTGGACCATATCAAAAGATATCAAGGAAGAACAAGGAAGTCTCTTAACTTATAAAATGTAAGAACTGCAACATGAATTAAACAACACAACTACTATATACTGATCATTTTCATCGTTAATAACAATAATAGTACAATACTACTGTATACCACTTGTGGAAGGATCAAATTGTCATTGCAATTTTATCAAACCAAGACGTAGGCCCCATCTTCTGGCTATTGAGTTATCAAATAATAACGCTTGTAAGCAATATCTATGCAGAAATGTGCCTGCCACTAGTAATAATTTTTGTCCACCTCTACAAAGCTGACAAAACAGGTAAGGAATCATCTAGTACTATAGCCAGGGGCTAGCTCTTGTATGACAACTCAGTGCCAAAAAAATATATATTGAAGAGTCATGAAACTCAGAGGTTGCTCTTTGACTATCATTTATTCGTAAACTTGTGGTTGGCAAGAGTTTCTCTTTGAATTTTCTCATTTTCTCATACAGCACCATTTTATTTCCTCAGGGTAAAAATCTGTATATGTAAAAATCAGAAATGAAACATGGAAATTCCAATTCAAAGACCTCCTTTTAAGTTCATACAAGGGGTGAGTACTCCGATTCAAAAGATATATTGAGAGGAAAAGGACGAAATGAATGGAAATGACTCTATTCGACATTGTCTGCACTTTTGAAAGGTAAATTTATGGCGAGGAGTTCTATCATGTACTAAATCTCATAATGTTGGTTACCAGTCCTGACTTGGACAGACCACAAAACCAGAGACAGGGAGTGTACTATAATTGTTGATTGGAGGCAGGTAATTAGAGGGGAGCAATTTATGTAGATTTGTGATATATATTGCAGGAAATATTTCGCCCAGAACTCATTACATCGCAAAATATACAAGACAGTCAAATTGCTATGCAAGTCCAAAGACGTAATTAATGCAGTATTTTTTTTTGTACGTGTACAAAAACGATCTTTTTTTTTGAGAGACAATATTTATTCAAAGCCTTGAAACTTTGAACACTTCATTATTCCCTGTATTGAACAGGACTGCGGCTCACATAAATGATGGAGTGTCTGCAGCAACTGTAAATTAGGTAAAAATTGTACTGATGTGTATTGACTATTGATCAAGATAGAAATACTGTATATACAGAATATTAGGGAACTACTGAGTGGTGAAATCTCTTTGTAGGAGCTCTGAAGGCACTGAACTTTGTTTCTTATATATATAAATACTATGGTCCCTTGGTAAAAACTAATTAATTGCAGTCTGAACTTTTTGTAAACAGCTAGTTATCTGTCACACCGGATCCCCAAAGCTGAATTAGTTTAGTCGAACAGAAAGTTTGGTCATCTCAGAGGACCGGTGACTGTTAACAAACTGCTCTACCCTTAGTAGTTATTATTACTCACCAGTTTCTTTTGTGTTAGAAGCTCCAAAATAGTTATCAACAGAAGACCGTCCCTGAGATCTTTGAAGAGATCTGAAACCAGTCTCTGCTTTGTTTGGCTGCCACTGTGAACCTGCAAGAGAAAAGGTATAACAGATGGTAGGGTGAAGAACTGACATAGAAATCTCAAAACTCACCAGGTTTGGATATTTAACAGTGATGAGCCTACCTGTCTCCTCACAACCTCATAGAGGGGGCACTGTTAAAAAGTTACCACTTCACTCTAGACATGGTAGAGCCAGATTGCTGAGGTTGTTAGGAGACAGGTTAGCAAGGAGCGACATAAATAAAGAATGTGCTTGACTTCTGACAAAAATGCTACATTTTGCACATTAGCTATACTGTACATAGGGCTATCTAGTTGTTAAAGTCTGAATTTCGGGAAACAAACTTCCGAAGTAGATTCAATGTTTCTTATTCTTAATGCACTCTGACCAAAGTGGGATTAATGGAGAAAAGCTGCCGCAATCTAAAGAAAGAAATTTATTTTCTGTTGCACTTATGGTGTGAACAATTTACCATAAAATCACTGTGACGGCCCATGTCAGCATGTTCATTACACAGATGTAAACAAAATAGTCCACACATGCGCCCCGATCAAGATATTAGTCCTATACTCGTATCGTCCACTTTTTACAAAATTTTACACAGAGGAAAGGTATGAAAACACCTCTTTATTCATTTTCAAATTTTCAAAAACTGTAACTGTAATCATATTTTCCCTGTAGCTTGGTAAATTTATTAAATACTCAACCAAAACTTTGAATTGAAATGCTTTCCACAGCAATAGCTAATACCACCCCTCATCCAGCCACTCATCCTACCTTACCCCCTGTCCATTGATAACACTACCCGACCTAACAACCTCCTCCCCCTCCCTCCCCCTCCCATAGTTTCTAACACCCGCTGTACCTCCTCGCTAAATCTGGAAAAGTAGACATGTTTACGCATCTATCTGATTGAATAGATGTCTGGGATTTCCGCGTAGGAATGAAAGATTCGCACAGAAACATTCTGTCTCCATCGGTAGACACTTTTCTGATTGCTTCTAAAGGAATACCTGGTCCCTGCAGGCATATCTTGAGCCTCTCACGCCGACTTGTAAATGTTGACAATCAATTTCACCATCACGAAACATTACATGTGACACAGTAAAACAAAAGCCTGAGATATTGGTGATTGACAACGGGTAGTAGGCACAGCATGAGAAACGTAATCGAAAAAGAAGTCTTTTGGTGCCGTTTGTTGACGTTAAAGAATTACTTCCTGCCATTAGCCAGAGTGACACAAGGAGGAAAATAGAACAGAATTTATAGGACGGCTAGGAGGAAATGGGACGTCTCCCATTTTCTAAAAGAATTAGAAAAGAAAAGCAGCAGAAAAAAAAGGCAAAACAATGACCAATTAAGACAAAACATGATGTAAGTGATGAGTTTTTCCCCGATCGTTAAACGCATCTATTTTTGCTGCGAGCGGGACAGTTCTTGGGGAGTGACAGTAGAACAAATCAGGGGCCACAAAGGAGGCCTCCCGATGGGGGGGGGTGGAGATTTAGTTTAAAGGCATAAAGCAGTCAGCCAACAATTTTGCTTCCTACCACTAAGTGTACCATATCTTACATTGCATTTTTGTTCTCAGATTTTATGGTTTAAATTTGTCAAACATACCATAAGTTACCATCCAAATTCTCAATGAAATATAAAAACTACTTGTATACTATACAGCTGGTACATGTACCTTAAACTGTCTGTGGAAGTCTCACAAACGTGATGAAGTCTATTTTTTTAATATGAGGGGGGGGGGGGGGCAGTGGAACACATACAAAGTACTTTCCAGCCTCTATCTTATGTGACACTGTATATGTGCACAGCTAAAATGTCTTTTTTGTTTTTGTTTTATTTCAGTATCTATAAAGTGATGGAGGGTGGTACCAATTTATCAGTATTTTCGGGTATTAAGTTGCAACGCTGTCTGAATTTAAAGTAAAGAACTAGTCGTCCACCTGATGATCCCCAAAGCTCATTTTGGTGGTCCAAACAGAAGCTTGGACCTCACCGATGACCATTAAAAATTTGCCCATACATGTATATTTGTTAGCCTAGGAGTGCCTGTATGTATGACCGTACAGTATCTTAACTTGTACTCAATCCTTCTGTACCTCCAGTGTAACTGTAGACAACCAGAAGCTGATTGAAGAATCATTTGGCCTTCGCATAGTTGAGTTTCCCATGGCACCTTTCTACACTTAATTTCTCTGATGGTGTTTTTTGTCTGCAAATTTGACTGACTCTGAGCTACCATTGTCAAGGAATTTAACCTCCCCCCGCCCTCCCCTGGACACTAACCCCCTCCCTTCCTGAACCCTGTAGCAGTTGCAGCATCAACATCATAATTCAGGCTTGTGTGTGGAGGGCAACAGAGGTATAAATGATATTCTTTGTGAACCAAGGCACACACCATTTTACAACAATTTCCACATACTGTATGGCACGTAGAGTATTTAGTCCTATACTGTACAGTAAAAACCTTTAAGCTGCCGTTTGCTAATTGTTTGCATTTTTTATTCTTCTTCTTTGGGTTTGTCTTTGCTAGTTTTTCATTGTTTTTGCAGTTTTAACTTTTATATTAATTTTTTAGCTTCTTGCCTGTGTAATACTTTTCTGGACTTTTTTAAGTCAGTATTACCTCTAATTTGTTTACTTCTTCATTTGTATTTTACCTTTTATTTGTACAGCGCCTTAAAGCATTTGTATTTTATTGGATAAGGCGCTACATATAAGTTTGGACTATTATATTATTATGATCACTTTGAATATACTTAGTCTTCCTTGTATAAGTTGTTATTTTGCAGTTTTAACATATAAATTTTAGCTTCTCGTCTGTGTGCTACTTTTCTGTAGTTTTTTAGTAAGTATTACCTATATTTTGTTCATTTGTTCTTTTGTATTTTACCTTTTATTTGTACATTGCCTTAGAGCGTTTATACTTTATTGGATAAGGCACTTTTATAAGTCTGGAGTACTTATTATTTTTATTATTATTATGTAAACTACAGTATTGTACTGATATCCATAGGGAATAGAAGGCACACAAATATTTCAGCTTTATGACTTTCGGTTTCTTAGCTAGGACGAACATTATAATCTAATTATATTCTTGATGAGGTAATTTCTTACCAGTGACACTGAAACATAACTTGTCACATAACTTGTCAACATAACTTGTCTTTAGGAGCTTAAAACACCAATTTTAAGGAAACACAGACAGAAATCTTTAGTACAGTTTCCCAACACAGATCTACACACGTACTTCCATGCATGGACGAAATACTGCTAAATTTGCTCACAGATTATCTCACACACTTATAAACCACATCCGAAAGAGCATGCAACCTGCAATGTTATCTGAAAGGATTAGTTGAGAACAAGACTTAAATTCTAACCTTTAGAAGGTGAGCGTTGATCCACTTGCTAAAAGTCTTCTTTTGAATGTCTTCTCTTTCACCTGATGAAGCAAAGCAAACAGTCAATAGGATAAAATGGCCACACACCAAAAGGGATTTTCAAACAGAATGAACGACATGTGGGGAATTTCAGAGCAATTGAAATCTTTCAATAGTACAAATACTGCAAAGGGCATCGATGGAGGGGGATAAAGAAAATGAGAGGTATAATAGGTCTGGTGCGAAATGGTTTTCCAAACATTGACCCAAACATTATGTGTGATTGATCGGATTGAGGATTGGCTGGTACCCGACAGGAATCCACAGTACCATTGAAGTACGTACTACTGTGGCTATGATCCACTCAATTCCAATAGTTTAGCTTCAAACTCATCGGAAGTTTAGGTTCTTTTTCGTATATGATCAGTTCGCTTTGATGGAAGTTCATAGGCTTATCAGCCGCTCGATAAACATTACCGGTGACAGATCTAGAGTATGAATACTTCAGGGTAGTTCATAAGAACCCCCCTGATTGCTGAAGCCCTGTATCAGAGAGAGAGAGTTAACATTCGGGGCTTCTAACACAGGAAGTAGACACGTTAAAGTCATTGTCACAAGACATTTATAATGAATTACAAGCCAGTTTATTAGGTTTATGAACTGTGTTCTAAAAATCTGCCAACTGTGAGATAGTATTTAAATTACATTATAATGTAGTGTTTTGCACTAGTTATCCTACTTTTCATAAGAGTTCAATCCTAAAAACATTACTATGTCCCCAAAGGTTACATTCATGAACTTAAACATGCATTACAAGAAAATTCAACAGCAAATTGAATTTCCACCTGGAATGTTACTGCTTGCCCTTTCCTTGTTTCTTTTTTAATAATGACCTCTTTTTTTTTATTGCTATGAAGAAAAGAAAAATATTTTTGAGGATTTATAACACAAAAGGAAAATATCAGGATACTGTACAGTGAGTATATCATACTGTAGCTCATAAATCCATGGATGATGAAATGTGTATATATTGCATCTAGTAGTGTTACCACGTATTAGTTACCACGATACGTTTAATTAGTGGGCAAGACAATTATTTCTCCAAAATGGAGAAAAGAACATATTTCTGTAAATTGTTACAAATTAAAAAATTTTAAAGAAATTACATGTCATTACTATACACACATGTATGCAGGGGGTAGGAGCCGAGGGGCATGTGCCTCCCCCCCCCCCCCAACTTTTTTCCAAAATAGCAAATGTGCCCCTTTGATGAAGAACTGTCTTTTGGATATCTTAAGCCTTTGTTAATTTTAATATTTTATTTTAATTATATTTTTAGTCTGTACATGTATGCTATTTTTAAAATGGCATCCCATATCTTTTTATAGCATGGTTAACAATAAACAATCTCAATAAATAGTATTGATAGCATACTAACATATCATATATATTTAAGTGATATGGCCGGTGTGTATCGGTTTATAGCATAATGAGTCGTGGTTGTGGAATGAGAAAGTGCCCCACTGATGTTGTGCCCCCCCCCCACTTTTTGGAAGCTTCCTACCCCCTGTATGTATGGAAGGTTGTACCATTGAAATATTACTCTTTGATAAGTCTGATCATACAAGTAAACTAATGTAGGTTGCCTCTCTCCTCTCAAGTTTCAAACCCTTATCTTGTCCTCTTATTAATCTATTCTGTAAATGTCGGCCTGCCGGAGAGGGACATATCAAAAACGAAATATCTTTCACCCTGCCACTGAGGGGCATATTACAACAGAAATTATCTTTGAATTCATAAAGGAAAACAATCAAGTATTATCTAGCAAAGTAAACCATGACCAATCACATTTATAGGTAAACTAGGAGCCTCTTTTCTAATTTTAGAACAGAAAAGAAATTGACTCTTGATAAATTTAAACGGAAGAAATACGATCATGAAGTCGAGTCAACCATGCTTGGCCTTTGGCTCGAATTCCAATTCGAATTGTGATCGCAACTTTGATAAATATGTGTCTATATTCAGTCTCTTGTAAATCCCTCTAAAAAAATATGAATGGAACTATGACATATATTGTTTAATTCAGGAGTTTACAGTACATGTTTTGCACTCTTGTTACAGAGAAGGAGAAAATGAGAAAGCATTCAATTTCACTGTACTTAGTTATGAATAAACGTAATCCCAAATGTGAACAGTTTTCATGGCAGGGAAAACTGTAAATTGACATTTGCTCTTTTAATAATATAAGTAAATAATATCCACAAAGTAAAAACAAGGTTGCTTCAATCCTACAATGTTCACTACAATTTCATATGAAAGAAAACATCTCTCAAATCTTGAAAGTTCTACTTAGAGCATACTGTACTGGTTTGAAAGAGAAACTCAATGAGATGTGAACTACTAAAGAGTATTACTAGGAAATATTGAACCGAATGAAAAATCACCAGAAATCAACTCAACAAAACAATTTGGTTTATGGTAACCATAACAGTTAAATTACAATGTGCTCATAACATCTCTAATAGTCTGAATTTTCTTCACCCAAAGTGATCATGCAACAGGTACTGTATCAACAATACACACAGAAATATACACATTAGACGAAGAAACATGAAAGTTTTACTAAATGAACGAGAAATACCCATGTCTTTTCTTCGCGTTTTTGTTTGCTTTGATTTAACACTGTTGGTGTAGCCAACTGACAAGTAAACTCCTAGTTGCAACAACCGATGAACTACTATATATCATTAATGAAAAACCTTTCCTTTCTGACCTGTTTGGATTGATATGATTTAGGCTATCAAGCAGTATAACTTTGGAGCTGACCCATTGAACTAGCCCACAGCTAGTCATGTTTTTCTTTTCATTAGTTTAAGAATCAAAGAATGATACCATATATATGCCATGGTTAGTCTTATTAATCAACTGAATTTGTAATTAAAAGCAAGACAATCTTGGCCTATGCTTATGCACCCTAACATATTTGACCTGCTGAATCAACAACTTTTACAACAATATTAAACATCAATGATGGATGGCTATTTATAATAAGGAAATCATACTTTTTTCCAGGGGATATGATACTGACATTGACAATCATGTTGCCATTAAGCCTTGGTATCACAGATCTACACTATACTGTAAATTTTAAGAGACAGGTGGGATTTTGAGATCAGGTAACAGGTGTTATATGTTTCAAGTATGATGGTCAAATACCTCTATTTCTGTAATACATTCTCTAGGCTTAGAAACAGGCCTTTTTTCTTTCAAAGATACATTATTATGGGACTGTTGGGACATTATACAAATTTGGGAACTGAGAGTGAAACAGCTAGTACCTGAAATCCACAGACAAATTACTGGGACACTGTTAACCTAAGAACAGACCACAAAATCCATGGTCTGTCAGGTCACCTTGATTTATGTAGCAATATTAATCATATGATCTGCTTGGATTAGCCTGTCATTCCATGTAGACTAAACTTGAATTGAGAAAGAAAGAAATGTAGGCTATTGTCTTTGAAAAAGTTAGGCTTGACTTAGTCTAACTTAGTTAATAATATACATCACTTACCTAGTTACTATTAGGTTTGTGACTGCCTTTCATGAATGACTCATATTATCGATCATGTTTAACCTGACGTAATGTCGATTTTTGCGCTATGAAAGGTAATGGCTAAGAAGGGCCAAGGCTACATTCATTCCATCCCCAAGGTAGGCTAGGCCCCAATACTAATCTTACGCGACACAGTGGAAATAACGCAAAACAAGTTTCAATTGGTGTATAGTGCGCTGCCCAGCGGTAGGCGTACATTTGAAACTTTCATATCAGACTCAAAGAGGCCAGACCCATTCATTACACGGGTACTGACTTACTGAGATGCAGACTCCAACTTTCCAAGTTTTAAAGTAACAAGGCCTAACACTTGTAACAGCTAGGCCTAAGTTAGGCCTGCAGATGGTTATCGCAAGGACGTAATCGAACTATTCGCTGCTGCCTAACTTTTCTCGACATTTTTACTCGGTACGTTGTAACTCCAAGGTTACGATCGAAACGCAAAAAAAACTAATAACCTGGTCTAACGTCCAAGGAGAGAACGAAAATGAAAACAAGATGAATAAATATTTACCTTAAAATCACAACAACATTGAAACACAATTAGGTCCTTTAAATTCCACGGGCACGATAACAGTACTTCATCCTACTACAAAAGCGGGGCAAACTCTCATATGACTTGAGGATTATGAAGGTGTATGTCAATAGCCCATTGACTTAGTACAGTGACGAAAGCTGTACATACCTGATCTGTGCTCAACACTACCACATACCGGCAGGCGGGAGGTAAGCACACTTGCGTCAACACCGACTGGTTCCTTCAGTCATCCATGAAATGTAACTCGGAGCAAATAAAATGTCACGAGACGTCTTAAAATACAGATTTTCACAAAATACAGATTTTCACACCCCTACAAACGGGAAGGCCTTACAGACTTCGTTTTGAACGAGCCAAGATTAGTCAATACTTCAACATTTATCCACTCGATTGGCTTTTCTAATGAATTAATAAGTTTATTTTGAAATTTCGGGTACATTTCGTTTCAATTGCTTGTGAAAACAAAGTTCATGACAGCATTCTCTGAGAAGAAACGTTATCAAACGCGGTATCGACTCTAAGGAAATTGGAATTTTCGAGCAAGTTTCATTATCAGAAAGGACGGGTCGGGTGGGCTAATACAGAGTTCTTACAGTTGTAGTTCTACTGACTGAAGTGCGGAAAAGAGAACATGGATTCCTGTTGGTCTACATTTCGTTACTCCATCAATTCAATTTTGTCATATGTTCTGGGATTCAGGCAAGCGTGTGTTATTAATAGTGTGACGAACCCTATCCACCGTGACGTAACCAGTGGTCTAGTAGCCTACGTACGTACGGTAACTTTCAAACCTATAGGCCTACCCACCGGAACCGTATTATCCCGAAGAACGGTCATTCACACAATAATTCAACGGCTTAATAGGGATTAATTCAAAGTAGATTATAGATGACCGATCGATAGTATCCGTAGGCTCTTAGTTCCCTGAAAGAATTTTGCATGGTTAAACTTTTTGTTAGCAGACAAACTATTTCAAACTGCACACACTGAACGGGAGAATGATGGAAGAAGGAATCGTGATTTCATTCTTGATGAGTCTTATTGTCGAAGAGTTAACCAGTCTCAATATCTCGAAATAATTCCGAGGTTCAAAACCTCAAGGATATACGCCCTTCTTTTGAAGGCATTTAGCAATTTTCCCCCTTCTAAAATTTGTAGGCGCAGTTTATGGTGACCTTTAAGATTCATATATAGGTAACGTACCTGCCACCAAAATAATTTCAACAAAGACATTTTCGTTATAAAAGCAGAAACATGGATCTGCCCCCCCCCCTCCATTTCCCGTTTTTTATGGTTCCTGCTTGGAATTAATATGAATGCTGTCAGCTTGAGAATAATGATGGAACAAAATAAATAGAATATTTTGTATAAATTCATGCAGCTGCTAATAAAATGCCAAATCTGTGACACAAAATTGCCTTGTTTGGACTGCAACTTTGTCAGCTTCATACATTTTGTCAACATGTGGCATGCCAGTTCCAGTAATCCGAATGCAGTCAACTCTTATGAACGAGTTTTACAGAGAGGGGTGATACGAGGGAGAGGATAATTTGTGATAAAATGATTATTTGGGGGGGGGGGAGGATAGGACATACCACTTGAGGTCACCTGACTCATTATCAAATTTGATCATGCTGAATATTGCTAAACGTTTTCATAAACAATTACTCTCTTGGTGATTCGGGTCTCCAGATAATTTTCAGACAATGAGAAAATTAATTAATTGTTTAGAGGGTGATAGCAAAATCATTGCTGATGATGGACCGTGCAAGACCATTACATTTGACTTTTTGGCATATTTTAGGTCAATATATTAATGACTTTAAAAATTTGTGAAGTTGCTGAAATTTTAGGGGGCAGTAGAACCTGTTTTTGAAATCAATTTTGGGAACATTTATTCTGCTCCAAAAATGTTGTACTTAATAGCAATATTTTAAAGGTAATTCCTCAGATATGTCATGTAGTATTTAAATAATCCTATACGGTGAAATTATTTAAGTTTTTGGATTTTGAAAGAGAATCTGCCATTGTTGATTTTGTCTTTGTTCATTTGTCTGTTTGTTTTTCATGCAGAGAAAAGTTGTATATGAATCAACAAAATTTGTGAAACTTGAAGCACAATGTATCATGTCTTACACTGCCTGTATGGGCTACATGACCATGCTGCCACCTCAGCATCCCAGCATCATACTTTTGACATGGTGCCTAATACTCCCTACATGCCACTAACCCTCCTCCCCCCTCCTCTCTGTCATCACCGCAACCCCCCCCCCCACCCTTAGAGTATGCTAAGCTGATAGACATCTTTTAATGCAAAAGATATAACTGAAGATCTTCTGCTCTCAACAGGGACTTGATAACTCCTGCCTGCTTTACTTCTCGGTGAGCTATTCATGTAGTCTCTATTTAGAGAAATGTTGCAAGCACCTCCGCCTTCAGTTTATGGACTCTAAACCACAAAACCAAAGTGGCACTTATAATTAGCAACACAATTCTATTCTTGAAGCTAATCGGGTATGAAAGCTTTAATTGGCATGGCATGTAAAGCAACGATTCTGTCTCCTGATTTGGCCTGGACTGAAAGTGGCCGGAGAAGAAATCGCTCTGATCAAAGATCCGGAAAGTTCGAAGGAATATTTAATGAACTTGCGATGCATACAAATTAAGCAGTATTTTCTTTTTCTTTTTTTTAAAGAATTTCTCTTCAGACATATAACCTCGACTTCTTTTTTAAGCTTCTCTGCCTGTCCAATGCATGCACAGGTTTAATGTATTCAATTCTATTGTACGTAGAAAAATGTCTGTGGGTGTATACAGCAAAAGCAGCTGAGATGGAAGGATGGGGAAGGGGTGGAAGGGGTGGAAGGGGTGGGGGAAATGAAAATAAGCTGGACATATCCCTGTTGCTAAATTGTGTCCTGGGGATTGTGTATAAGGGATCATGGATTGAGCAGTCCATGTGTTAAAGGTCATTAAAATTTAAAACTATATATCTTTGAGAATTCATTTCTTGAATAACATATATGACTTGTCACATGGATGCCCAAAAGTTAGATAAAACAGTCAATTGCTCTAATTCAGATTTAGTTTCTTTTTCAGCCTAGCTGGCCTCTGAACATTTGAATGTTATGGATCAGAAACAACTCCCCTCTCCCCCACCCCCAATACCTATTACTACCTCAGTCCGCAAAATTGTTCAAGAAGATTTTTTGAAGCCATGTTGACCTTCTACATGTACATTTAGCAACTTTAGGGTTATACTCTTTGTAGCCGTAGATAAAAAAAAAAACTTCACTTTTTACAAATAAGGACATTGCACTTATTTCATCAGGGTATTACTCCACTTTCATACTTATATCCCACATGTATTCTACATCTGTTCATTGTCTCCACTGAATTTAGAAGGTATTATTTGCTTTCATAATTTCTCAAATAAATCTTTCTCTTTTTTCCCCTGTAAAAGTCCTCTCTTTTCTCTCTATACTGTTTGGTCATACCATATAACATAACACCTTGAGGCATATCTCATAGCATGGGAGTAAATTTGAGCTCTACTCCCTGGCATGCAACTTCTTTGAGGATAAGGAGGCATTAAAGATTAATCTTTTGAACTTTGCACACTAGGTATACAGTTGACAAGGAGGCTTCACATACACTTCAATGTTATGGTTGACTGTGGTAACGTTAATCCTAGTAAGATTCCGGCAAACATGGATGCTGGGATATAAACAGCCTGTGGAGCTCACTCAAAGCAGAAATCCAAATAGCTTTAAGGATCTCATAAAACACACTGCACCATATAAAATGAAATCACTGCAGTACTACAGAAATCTAAGGTTGTCCAAATAGTCAAGTTTCCTTGACTCTTGTTGTTTAGTGTGCTGTTGTAATCACCACATAGAATGTCCAATTGTCCATAACGATCCACTGCAACATGATTTATAACAGTAAATTGTGATAATTATGCTTGGATATTTTCTCTCCTCTAGGCTCATAAGATCATCATCTAACAGTTGAAACCATGCATACACACAATTACCTTCCAGTATTCATAGATGTGCATAGAATTAAAATTGGATAAAGGATTGCAACTTGGATAATGCCAAATTTTAGTGTAATGAGATCTTGTACTTCAAGGACCATGTACTAGTTTTATCAATATTACATGTATATATGCTTCAAGATTTTCTCATCTATGAGTTTATGTTACGTTTTGCTGTAACTGTGCACAAATAATACACAAAAGGTAAAACAGCAATGCCACTGTAGTATAAATTACTGCATGAGCGTTTATTATACACGTTAGTTTATAGTTTTAATTAAACTGTGAATTCAGAAAATGTCATGCCATTCCATAAGTGCCAAGTTCACGATATAGATGAAAAGGTTCAGCCTGCTAGCCCGGGTCCAAATCCAGCCAGCGAAAGATTTCAGTCCCTGCCCAGGAAGGGAATATATAAACCCACAATCTGGCAATAATTGGGTATGCAGTCTGTTAATGTCTTATATATATTAGGCTTGAGCAGTTCCCCGCTCTGTCCCACCTGCATTCACATTGCTCAATCTAGGCATGGTAAAATGATGGTTGTGACCCTTGAATAATTCTACCCAAAATTTGTATCTGGTTCTAGCTGACAGCAAATAAATTGAAAACCCCTCATCTTGACATATTTCACTGCTTGATCTTCTTTGTTTTTTATCAATTTATTTATTTTCATAAGGAGGAAATTAATCACAACTCAATTCATTCCCAACAATGTAACTCCCCCCCAAAAAAAACCCCACCCCCACCCCCCTAAATCCTTATCTTCTCCTCCTTCATTCCCAGTGCAACCCCTCCAGATCATCTCTCTTCTTGCTTCATCTGTGATTATTTTCTTGCGACCTTACATTCAATTAACTCACATAAATATATCAGATGTATACTATAATATAAGCTGTAGAAATTAGGCCGTAATATGTGACTTCGTGCATATATGCATGAGGCTTTTTGTCCCAGCTTCCATCTTCTTTGTGAAAACAGGAGGGAAGTTTTTCTCAAAAACTTTATAAATAAGAATATAAATTGAGTTGCTTTGAGCTAGCTTTAAATCTCCATCTTCTTGACCATGCATCCTCCCCTCCCCCTCCAGCAACTTGAACATGTTGAAAAA